>JAACJT020000042.1:8044924-8091095 GCA_009936485.2 Gymnarchus niloticus
ATTAATTGTACCTTATGATAGACTGGCATCCCATCCAGGGTGTACTCCAGTATTAATTGTACCTTATGATAGACTGGAATCCCATCCAGGGTGTACTCCAGTATTAATTGTACCTTATGATAGACTGGAATCCCATCCAGGGTATACCCCAGTATTAATTGTACCCTAAGATAGACTGGCATCCCATCCAGGGTATACCCCAGTATTAATTGTACCCTAAGATAGACTGGCATCTCATCCAGGGTGTACCATATCCATATTTGACAAGTGGAGATGGACATATCCAAATTTGGGGTTTCGACGAAAAAAAAAAATCATACTTTATTCAACTGAGGCACATGCCCTAGATTTTTCAACCAGCTTACTCAAAGTTAGAGACACAGTTAACTGCCAGACATATAATACAGATGAATGCCCCATATGTTGAAGTAAAGTTGATGAGGCCTCTAATCGTTGCCATGACAGTGACAGCTTCCTGGGGGACCGTGTGCAGTCTCCTGGCTATTGATTGAGAGGAGAGCTGATTGGCTCAAGGCTCAGTGTATGGTCTTGTGGCACTCAGTGCATCATCCCACAGACTACCATGTATACTGCAATGATAAAATTTATAGTGAGATAATACAGCTTAATGGCTACAATAAAGTAAGAAGGAAGTGAGTCTCTATTGAGCCTGTAGACCATTATATGATCCTAAAGATGCTACAATGAGTTTAAAGTGAAAATGAAATATGATTGCTATATTTAACACAATCTCAATTTACTTCATTGGGTTTAAGATTAAAAAATATGCTCAACCATGTTAGTAATAACCTTTAAGGAAGATGACTCTGTCTTGGCTGTGCTCACAATACAATTTGCTGCCTTCTGTATGCTGTGTAACTTTTAAATTACATTAATGCACAAACAACTGGGAAAAAATACAAAACTGGTAAAACAACAAAGGGCTTTTGTGATTTAAGTCCTTAACAAGAAGTACAATAAATGCGACGAGAGTGATTGCACAAAATCACATTCTATACAATGTTCTATGAAGTAGCAAAGATCACCCACAGCCTGGAAGAGGGGGTCAACTGGAGTTGAGTTATTGCAGCTCAATGTTTTTGCAAACCCTGATTTTCAGAGAACTGTGTCTTCCCTGGAAAGTCAATACCTCCTGGCTTTTCTCATTAACTTGCCCATAAATTTCCGAGCCAGCTTAGGAGAGGAGTCTACAGGGAAAGGTGCAAGGGTACGAGGAGGGCATGTAAAATTCTGTGTGAGGAGAGATACGGCCATAGAATGCATATTTAATAAGAACTGGGAAAGGAGGCCTTAAAGCTGTTAATGCAAGAAAGCTAAAGACCCTCAATTAAAATGATATGAGGATAGAATGAGAGGTCAAAGCAGTCTGAGTAGAGATAACAATTAAGGTGAATGTGCAGCTTCGGACGGCGGGTCTTCACAGAGATATTGGGTGCAGTTTCATTTTGCTTGGCTGTCTAAATACAGAGAAACACAAGTCCTACAAGAAATGATCATAGTATGTAGTAAATATATGTATTTATGTGTGACAATGTCTGCTCCTGGATAGAACTTACACTAACGTTCTAGAGTGACGACTACTTTATGTCGTCTAGCAACAATAAAATTACACCTAATTAGGTAAAGTGATCAGCATAACCAAAGAAATCCACAGTCAAGTACAGCTTTACCATATAACAGACCGTGTAGCAGAGGCATTCTCCTGCTACGTTTGCTCTCTTCTTATAAACTATGGAGAGTATATTGAGACTTTCTAATATCTATAGGGTATTAAGAAGAATCCCCTCATAAGCCTGGGATAGGCTATAGGGATAAGCAGTTAGGAAGATGGATGGATGGATGGATGGATGGATGGATGGATGGATGGATGGATGGATGGAATCCCCTCACAATGTTTCACAGTTTTTTTCTATTTCATAACTGGCTCTCCTTGTCATTTTACAAAAAAAAAGAAGAATTACTTAAATCAATTTAAACTTTAATTTAAGGGACTGAACATTCTCTGCTGTTAAATATAACAATGAGCTGTGACTGGGGAATACAATATTTAGATATGTGCTAACTGGGGCGTGTATATAGTCCCTGCAGTAAAACACGACCTTGGATGGAAATGTTCCTGTTCCTGTTTAATGATACGCAATCATTGCATTAAGCCATATTAAAATAACCATTTAAAAATGACAAGAATTCACACGTATTAATGAAATGTACAGAAATGTAGGCATAAAGAGATGATTAAGACACTTAAAAGAAGTGCTTTGTGAACAGTCTGTGAGAATCGTTAATAAAATCTTAATGGATAACCATGATCTGCACATACTGCAAAGTCTGACAGCATTACCACGAAATACATATTTTAAAAAGAAATCAAATGTGTAATTGCAGTACACTTCTGGCACAGAAATATTATCTTACTTCTACCTTAATCAGATATAAGCAGTGTGAAAAATGGGCAGCAGCAGGGTTTAATGACATTATAAAGTCTTTTTAGTACTTCAATAGAGTTGTTCTTCAGCCACACATTTCAAGGAAAATGCAGAAGTAAGATAAACTTTGTGGTTTAAATGACTGCCATTTCTTTTATGCTGAGCACAGTGACATTTGGTTATCATGCCAAATTGGTCTCAGTGTGACCTTTCAACAACGTTGAATGCTATCTGGATGATTCAGAAGGATAATCAGAAAAAAAAAATCACACTATGTCAAACAATACGTGTCATCTGTATTGTGTACTCTACAGTTCTGTGACATTTTATAACAGCCACAGTTATTTACGGTGGCATAAAATGACAGATAGTAACCCTGAAGGACGCATGTCAGACGGTCCACCTTATTTCCTTACCGGTATAGACAAAGCGTCCTGGAGTTCCTTTACAGAACTGTTTGGACTTGTAGGATAGTGTGACCTCCACCACTCCTGGGATGTGCCGTGGAGGCGTCTGAACTCTGATGGCATGGGGGGTGATGAGCTGGAATACAAGAAATGGAAAGGTTAGGGCCCCAAGCAACCAAAGTTCTCAAACATGCACACATGTTTTAACTTAAGGCCAATGTTCAGAGCCCCAGTCTTGTACTGTTTATTTTTGGTCTTCAATATTTGTTCTTAGAGATGCCATTTGTATCATTTTTTTTTATTTGAACAAGGTTTATTAATAAATATTTATTATAACAGATTTAACTGACTATTTCATTTTTGGCTTTATTGATTCTTGTAAGATTAAGTAAGAACTTTTTAAAAATACATAGTAGTCCCAAATGCCATAGGCTTCAAAGTTTCAGTTATTTCACAGCATACATGCAAATACTTGAAAAAAGACGTCTGCATGCATTTTAATTTTTTTCAGTACTTCAAAATAAAAAAAAAACAAAATTACATATTGAAACACAAAACTCGAATTAGCAAATTTATGAAAATATACATATGTTTGAAAATCTACATAACATCAACATTCCTAATGCTTGATAGATGCACCTTTTGCGGCATCTTTTACGATATAAGACATCTAAACTTCAGAAAATTTGATTATTACTCACAAAACTATGTCAAATTTTTGGGAGAGTTACTCACTCTACAGGTTTTCAATGATATTGATGTCAGGCCTCCAGCAGGCTAACAAAGGTCAAGTTTTCTTCAAAAACCTATATTTGATACCATCTAGCTGAACCCATGGTCTCATCTGCTCCAGTGTCAAGATGAAGTCAGTACTCCCACGAAAGGATGCTGCTCCCACAGTGCTTTACAGTAGAGATGGTGGTATTAGCACACTGATTCGTTTTTACCAGCTCTTTCTTTGTACTGGGGCCAAGACGTTCTATATCATGGTTCCATCAAAAAAAAAAAACCCTTCACATAGCTCCAGAGTTCTGTTTTTGCATACTTCAAATTGGCCCCAATGTGGGCTGCTCTGAGTAAAAGCTTTCATCTTGGTACCATCCCGTGAAGCCCCAATTTGTTCATAGCTTGTGATATTGGCTCAAGTTGAACAAATTGACTATTATTTGGCAAAAAAGACCCACAACTGCTTAAAACAGGGTCATTTGAAATTTTGAGGGCTGTCTGATTTGTCTCATGCTGGTTCTGCCATCCAGTTTTGGTGAAACCAGCTAATCTTGGTAAGGTCTTTATTGTGTCATGTTCCCTCCACTTCGTAAATATGGTGTTGACGGTATGCCGAGAATTACTGGAAAGCGCTGATACGTCAACATAACTAAATTCCTTCCAGAAGTTCACTGTGGCCCAGTGTTGAATTTCTGCTTTGAGATACACAACCTTAAATGAGGCTTCCAAGAGCAGCGGACTTTATCCTGAACTAGTCACAATAATTAGAGCTGAACACAGGTGAAGTCTAGCTTTGTGTGTCATCTAGCATTCTGTTGGTTACACTTGATGTTATCAACAATGGCAATTATTGAAAGTGTGTTCACTTCTCCAGCCAAGATCTCTGCTATTTTCATAATGAAAATACCAATGTGTAATATGTTTCAGAGTCAGCTGTCAGTGTAACTGCATATCTAAACACGTAGAATTCCATTACCATAATTTCATGAACATTTGAGCACCACATCAATGTAAAACGTTTGCAGGATTCCCAGATACACTTAACCGATTTAGACAGGGCCACTGGAATGCTTTAGTAATAAGGCCCTGTGGTTACTCGACAGTAGGACCCACCTCACTCCAAACAAGCATCGTTCCAAAGACCACCTGTAGCCCATCAAAGAAGTTGTCCCCAATGATAATGATAGTGGCACCTCCAGTTGTCCAGCCCTCGCTGGGACTGATGGCTTTGATGCATGGCGTGGCTGCTTCGGAGACAGAGGTGTCAAGAATGAGTGTGTCGCACCTTGACCGTGACGTCCCACGGTATACCATGCTAATGGTGCACCTTTATCACACTAAAATTAAAGGGAAAACGGAGAACTAATAATCGAACCACACCACAATAGTCTAATGATTCATAACGTGATGTCAAAGAGCAATTAACCACGTTGCTTTATATTGATTTAAGATTTGGTTTTTTTTTTCCTCATCCCCCCGAAGGACCCTCTCTCTGCCAGGACAGCGCTCTATGCTTAGGGCCTTAGAGACAGACAGACGAGGCTCCCATATGCAAAGCTTTCCAGACTGGTTTATGTGTCTGGAAATACATGCTGTTAACAGCTAATCACATACCACATTAACAGTCCCGTAACCATTGATCATGCTGGCTGTTAATACTGTCGTCACTGCTCTCTACCGGGATGAAAATGTGGAAAATTAAACAGTGACAAGAGGGATTCAGCCTCTAAAGAGTTTTTGTGCACTCAGTAAAAAGAAATGAGAAATATACCGAAAATATCTTGCTAACCAGAAAAAAGATGTATTGAAATTCCACAAAGAAGATCGGGGTTATAAAATCAAACTGATTATACATTTGCCAGAATGTCCATTCAAAATACAACTGATTGAATCGGCTGCATTAATGCAGAAACTCTCTGCTTTTTAATAAGCATGCCTTCCAATATGCTAGAGGTCAGATCCCATTGTACACAATAATAATCACTCCTATTTCCTTTTGCCAGTCAATGGGCGGAAAAAAAAGATCCCCGTATTCATGTTACACCTGCTTTTAAAATCTTTTAGAACAGATCCCCACGGCTCTGTCAACCGGTGATAACACACATCTTTGACAAAATTATACAGAATGATTAATAAATACGTATTTCAATTTAACATTGAATTTAATACTTGTTTTTTTGAGAAAAGAGGCTAAAGTGGATATTTTTTTACCTACCACACGTTTTAGAAAGACTATAGGTGGCAAAGGAGTCTCTCTTTACTCTATTTTAAATCAGCAATTTTCAGTGGATTTGCATCGTTGAGGTGTAATTAAATCTGGTTAGACTGTAATGAGCAGTTAGCTGGAAGGCAAAGACCTTCAGATGGGTCCAGACGCCGGGCCCTTCTGCCATGCTTGGAGTTGTTGTGCACGAACATGTTGTCTGACACAGCCAGCACGTGGCCATCCACATTAAGAGTTGTGGACACCACCACCTGAGGACAAACATGGGCTTAATTCTGGGCATGATACTAAAAGACAAGCAAACTATCCAATGGGGTGAGACAGCTGGGCATGACAAACAAACAAGTAGCCCAATGGAGAAAGAGAGCTAGACGTGACAGACAAGTAAATAATCCAATGGAGAGAGAACTGGGCATGACAGACAAGCAAATAATCCAATAGAAAAAGAGAGCAAAATTATATCAAGTTTGTCAAGCAGGTTAGTATGCAAGATTCTGAAGATTCTTTATTGTCAGCTTATTTACTGTGGTAAAAAAAAACATTAAAATAGTGTTAAATTCTGCCTGTAGATAAACAAGAAGGCTGCCTTATTTGAATGCTTTTCAAAAATGTGCTTTTTGCTAGTGGCACTTTGCTAACAGGCAGGTATAATAAGAAAACACCTACCTGAAACCTCCGCATGTCCCTTGGGTTACCCGCATTTTTCAGGCAGTTTTGATTGCACTTGAGGAAGAATTTCAAGAAGAATCTGTGAAAGGAAATGAAGTTTATCTGGCTAGCAAAATGGAAACACAATCACTGTCAATGTTCAAAGTATTTTTTTCTATTTTCTTTTTTTTCAAGAAAATACAAAATAGTAGTGGTCATGAAAAAATATAGTAATCAGACCAACACAAGTCAGGTGCATTCTGTTTAGGCGGGTGGGGGGCTTCTGAATAAATTGCCTCCTGAAATAAAATGGCTGTTGGTGTTGGTCTGCCAAGATACTGAATCATCCGGGTATTGCTGCATTACTCACCACAATTATGAATCATTTTTGAATGCAATTTATCTAAAATATAATTCAAACAACACATTATAATGCTTTAGTATCTATTTCAGATGAAGACTTGTGTTCCTTTTTTTTGTGTAAGCTTAGAATATTTGAAAAATAAAGCTTATCAGTCTCCTCCGGAATTGTTAATTAGATTACCATAGTAATCTTTCATACAACTTTGTATAATTTGGAGAAATAAGTGTGGTGTGGATATTTATCAATGCAGGTAATCATACAATAGAGAAACAGAATCTAGTGGAATGAAATGAATCATTGTTCTCTATTTAAATTGCCCACTAACATTTTTTTTTTTTGCAAGTGGTTCCTCTTTCATTGTTGAAATTTCTAAATTTTTGTAGTTGTAAAGCATAATCGTATACAATTGTAATAACAATGCCTACACAATGTCTAACATTGTGTATTCTTGCTCAAGAAAACCATGCTTACAAGGGGCGTGGCCTTCAAAATATTATTCGAAAAGCATAGTAGTTATTCATTTCCAGAACCATCTCTCTAGATGTAAATAAGAACCAGTACTAGTTGTACTGGTACCTAAAAATATATTGTTTAGACCAGAGGAAAAAATTGTCCTATGCCTTTAAAAATATAACCACTTCATGGTCTGAGTAATAAAAGCGTAGCCATTTAGGTGGTTCCTGGTTATAGATTGACACTTGATATGGGGAGCACCAGAGGCTCCTGACTGACGTCAGGGACCGAGAGTGGTAATGCTCATCCCCATGATGCAGGGGTCCTCGAGAAGAGAAAGTGGGATCGATACGAACTGGATTACATCGCATTAAGACACAAATGGTGGTAACAGGACACGCACACAGATTTTAGGATGATGCGGTGTTTAAAATGGACTGCGGCTGGGGGACAGTTTGAAATTACTCAAAATAAGGTATGGTGCATATCAGCTTTGGGTGAGGTCCAACAAGGGCAGCAATTATCTTGCAGAAGGTAGCCTGTGATTTAATGTGTATGATATGTCACACACCAAAGTGTAACGCTCTGTGACTTTCTTCCTTAACATCAGCTGTTGAGCACATACACATTTGGCTGAGGACTCATCAAAACGTATGCAAGATGTTTAGCCATGTCCTGTTAGGAGAGAAAGAAAAATGAAGTGGCACCTCCTCAATCATTAGAGAAATATTAATCTCCTAATGCTGCGGCAAATTACAGTGCTGTCTGATTTTTATTTATATTTCAGCCTTAGAATTCCACTGTAAATTATGACCCTATCTCTAGTGATCCTTAGCATGTCCAGCAAGGCACTGTAAATATTCACAGTGCCTCCAATGATTATTAAACCATTTTTACCCAGCCAAAGCAACTGTAAATATTCACAGTCTCCACTTATCCTTACAGGTAATTTATCCTGCCAAAGGCACTGTAAATATTCGCACTGTCTTTCGATCCTTAAAGTTAATTTATCCTGCCAGTCACTGCAAATATTCACAATGCCTCCAATAATTATTAAACCATTTTTTTGCCCAGCCAAAGGTACTGTAAATATTCTCACTGCCACTGCTATTTTTCATGCCTCAGGCACTGTTTGACTTGTCCATGTGGGAAACCCACATTTCTTGCTCCTTAAGAAATACTCTGCAGACAGGGTAACATGGAAACTACGATTCAAGTTGTACTGAAATCAATGACCATACTGTTTAACAATGTACATTCAGAAGCGTGGAACTGAAATAGATGAAATCTGGAGGCTTTCTGTGGTCTCCACTTTACTGAGGATCTTAAAATTATGCATTTTTTTAATTATGCCCAAAAATCAGGTGACTGTTTAATTTACACAGTAGCCAGCAACCGTTTATTAAATAGATACCAAACAATTACCATAGTTTTTCAACCTCTCTGAAAAGTAAAATCTAAAAACTTAATTTAAATTTTTTTATTTGCAATTTAAATTTCAAATAGCTGTTTTGCTTATTTGACGATTCAACCTGAAAAAAGAGTTTTTATTCAACCATTTGCATGATATTCTCATGACCCATGATGGTGACCACGTTAGATCAGAATTGGCTTTATGTCAGGTCGTATTATACAAAGACTGCAGTGTACAGTCCCCTTCACAACTGGAACCTTTTGTAAATGTTAGCAAAAAGGTTTAGAAAAAATCCACCCTTTGGTACAGTAGCTTCATGTTACACTAAAAAAAAAAAAAAATGAGAAAAATCCAACCTATAATTTAAAAATGTATTCAGAGAAAAACAAATGCCTCATCAAGAAACATTTATTTTCATCAAAAAGACGTGCCACAATTATTGCATTTAATACTTGGTACAACCTCCGTTTGCCAATAAAGGAGCACTGACTCTTCTCCTATTAAATTTCACCATCTCCTATTTGTTTTTCAGTGAAGATGAGGAAGAATTTATAAGCTGACATCATCTCCCTTCTAATGGCAAGGAGAGAATGGATTCACTGGAGACCACTGTGTCGGCAATGGGATTGCGTATCACAGAAGAAGGACCACTGAGGATTAAACAGTGACAAACATGCACCGAGAAAACTGGTACAAGTGCCAAGCCATTGTGGTAGCATGCCATTTCAGTAGGTAGCATTGTTAGCTCAAAATGTGGGGATTTATTCTGCCCATGTTGCGTTTGCCCCTGCAGTTCAAAGACATGTTAAGGCTAAGATGTACCCAGGCTTTGTGTCCAATGCTGCTTGCCTTAGACTGCTGGCTCCCATGAACCTGCCTAAGATAAGAGATCGAGATGTAAATATAGTAGCTATTGTTTAAGTTAAATTTCGTTATATTATAATAGAAATCTCAAGGTAATTTGTTAGTGAAGCAATCTGTTGATCGAATTAAAGAATTTAAATATTTTATTATTTATTTTCTAGATCCTTATATGCGTAAGTTTACTTGGTAGATAAAGTGATTCTGATGCACAAACGTGTATTTTAAAACAACAAAGCTGAACTATTTGTTTAATGTGGATCATGTGATACACACACTTTTTAAGGCAGTACAGCTGTTTAATATTTGAACATCATGCCATTAGAGACACTCTGTTTGTAGGTCTGTGTGAACAACAGAATCTGTGCCTTAAAAAACTTTTCCTAGTTTTAACTCTTAATTGATGCTAAAGATAACTTGATCGTTTGGCCTGAAATTGTCATTCATTAAAAGTGCCAGTAAATTTAAATGAATTAGGCCACTTCCTAAATTCAAAAGTGCTCAGAATCTATCAGAGCCCTGAAGAATGATCCATATGATTAGAGCCTGTATCAAAAGCAGACCACCTCATGTTCTTATTCAGTCAACCATGCAAATCTGCAGGCCATTCTGTCATTCCCTAAAACATTTATTTATCGTATAGGTTTTCTTTCACAGTTTTTATGCATCAGTTCTCATTCTTTTCTTCATCAATGTCCATCTCCTCTGAATTGCAAAATTAACAATTAATCCACTACTGTGATTTTTCCATCACCAAATGAAGTTTGGATTGCTAATCTATCAGAAAAGTAATTTGGAACTGATTAGTTGGACAACCATAGACTTCAACACCTGCTATACACATAAACAATACTTGGTCATTAAATTGAGGCTATTAGTGTATTTTTAATATTGTCCCATATGTTGTATTTGATGCATATGCTCAAGTGACTTTTTTGGCAAAAAAAAATGCTGAGCTGCAAACACATTCAACTGACCCAACTTGTTTGGTTTCAAAAGCCACATGAAAAATACAAGATCAGTTTCAGTACTTCTTGCCAATTCCTGCCAAACTTATTTATATGATCATTTGCTGCTATGAGTTTTCAGACATGATGACTCCAGGAACCCCGGTAACCTTAGTAACTCTCATACCATATTTTTTGAAGCACCAAAAAAGCAAATTTGGTTAAAGAAAGAAAGACACAGAAAATCAAATAAATATCTTTCAATGTGTCTTAAGTAACACTTTGATAATAGTCTTGTGTTGCGTGAATCTGTAAAACATTTGCAAACTGAGACAACAGGAAGCGAAAGAAGCCGAGAGATGATTACCGTAAATGCACATTTTCCTGCTATGGCGAATAAAAGCGTGGATCGATTGTACTGGATAGTTCCATTTCGATGTAGTAAGTATTAGACATAATACAGTTATGAATATTCATGAGAGTTATGTTAGCAAGGTGTGACTGGAAGAGCTGTGAGAATAGAAGCCGATATCCCACGCGAGGCAGCGGATCCATTGGATAGCACCGAAGGAAACGCCCTCGGAAAGAGGTGCGGCTGTGCAAGTTTACCAATGATCCTGGAGTATCACGTACACCTTTTTCATGCGGTCACTCATGCGTACATTTTTGTGGCATGTTAACCCTAGGAACACGTGTATACACACTCTATGACAGGAAAAAAATGGTTGAAACTGACAATTTCCTAGATGTAGAATAAATAAATAAATAGGCTGTTGGCTGACTTTGTGTTTCTCATTTTATATTTAAACCCTAGACTGAATTTCACTTCTCAATAAGTACAAATGACCAAAATGTAAAATAATAATTAAAAATATTCATTTCCCTAGATGGCTTGTATATGCCCAGGATCACATAATTGCATCATTTTTAAGTTGTTTTGATTCCCTACTGCAATTATAGCTTTCCTAGTCTGGACTCTAAGGGTTGTGTGCCCTAGGCATCCTCACTGCTACACTATGTCATTAGACATTTAACATCCATTTATCTGCTTCTGTCTCCCTGATGTCATTACCATTGCTGTACAACAGCCCAAAATTTTCACCTTAACTGTTGGTTTCAACACACACACCGTGTCCAGTATGAAGCCGATTTCATGAACTGCATATTTTTAAATAACCTGATCAAATGTGTTCATACAAGGTTTGTGTTGGGTTCATTTCCATTATGCAGTATTTCACAGTTCTCTTTCAATATAGTCAATGAACAGCAATGTTTTATGTAACTATTCACAGTTCTGAATGACATACTTGTTGGATTACATTTGTTACTGTTTTTCAGAGTTTTAATACAGCAGGGAAATCCACATATCATGCAGTGATATTAGACATTTATGTAATCCCAAGCCATATATTAAAACATATTGAATGAAATATTGCCTGCACCTGCCAGCAATTCTGTCAAGGTTGAGAGCTGAGAATCTCATTAGATCCTTTACTTTTCCATGATATAGTCATTCTAGGTTCTGTATGTCTGAGACTCATGGTGTGACTATTCCCGTCCAAATTTCCAGGACTCCCCTTACTTGTCCATAGCTAGAGTTATTGTCAGGGTGGAACACTGACCTCCAATGGGGATCAGAAGCATTAGCGGTCTGACAAACGTGTATCGCCAATCATCAAATATACAACCAAGCAAGGATTTTTTTTTTTTTTTTTTTATTAATTTTGCAATGAAATTCTTCTTCGCAAATTCACCGCTAACAAAAGACGTTCATTAATTTTTGCATTTCAAACGGGGGCCCACTGTGCATTAAGGCTGCTAATGTATGCACTTCAAACTTTCTGGTCATATACATAGCTTTTAGCCGAGGTCAAAAAAGTACAAAATATCCATTTCAGCTGGAATAAAAACTAGACATGATGGCTTTTCAAGCTCTGCATGGTCTTTGTTTTCTAGGTTGATCATCTTTGGTTCCTATCTCCAGGGGCATCAGATGGAAACAAAGACAGCAAGTCTGTTTTCAGCTCAACGTCCTGTTGAATTGATGATGGAGGCTCGTAAGAGCTTCTGACCATCTAAACACAATACGTGAATAGATCTTTCCAAATGTATAGGTGAAAGAACAAGAGAAGGAGAAACAGTCAGACCTCACCTTCTATAAAAGCTGAAATATTGAAAAGCGCATATTCAGTTTATCAGCTCTAATTATGACATAAAATTAACCAATATTGTACCACACTTAAACTCCGGTGATGCCGAAATGGTGATTGGAAGGCAGGAGGATAAATCCTTGGCCACCTTTGCTTTTCTCCCTAGGCTCATGTGAATCAGACTGCATGCTGGTCAACATCACAGTCCCCGCCAGGCACTAAGGAGTAGGACACCCTGCACCTGGAACGTCGACATCAATCAACGTGAGGGAAGTCACCCTGGACCAGGATGACGGCAGTAACATAAATGCAGTGGAACCAAAATAGTCTTTGGCTGTCACCAGGTTTGTTAATTGCTCTGCTGGGACCCAGTAAAACAGATAGATGCATATCATAGATGGATAGATCTGCACTGGTCATATCTATTTAAAAAATGAGAATATAATGAGGATGAAGGAAAGCCCCAAGGGCAAGAAGATACTCAGGAACGAAAAACAGAATGTCCCGCAACAGAGCTTCATTTGTTCAGAAAACTCCATGCTGCTCAACCTATCGTTAGAATTATACATCGCCAAGGTTTCAAAAGGACATTGCAAATAGAGAAAATAAGGAACACATGCAAATAAGCAGCAGAAGAATTGAATTTATGGATTTTCAGGAACACAGCAGTCTTCTTAAAGGATACATGTTCATCAGACATTTAAAGTAACTCTTAAAATAAAAGATACTTTCAGTTTCCTTAGATTCTGTAGAAAAAAGAAAAAAAAAAATCCTGTTCTATTTAGTTTGGTTTTAGAACATTCCTGAGGATAGCAATGTTTTGAGGCAAACATACAGGCAAATGCAATGGGTTCTTAAAATTATAATTAACAGTAAATGAAGACCAGAAGGCCCCCTTTGCATGAGACCTTAGTATTAATTTCAGTGTAATATACTGTATCAGCAGCTCGGTTTAACTTTGAGTGTGAGGATTTTATCTTACAGAGTACATTTTCACCATTCTGCCAAATAAACTGTCATTTCCAGTGAAACACTCAAGTTGTTATTTTATGAGCAGTACGAACCAGCGACAAACCACTACTGCTCATAACGACCCTCTGAAATGGAATAGCTGTGCTTATGTCATTTCATGTCATTGTTTACCCTTTTGGTAATCAAAGAAAATATTCAGCTCAGAAGTTCTTCAGAAGACTGCCGTTAGCTGGCATCTGGATGAAAGTACCAAGACATATAGTCAAGACCTAGCATTTGCTTACAGAAAGTTCAGTTTTTCCCAGAGATCATCAGAATGAAGTCATTTGTACTGACTCATGCCAATGACTGGGCAGTCATCTGTCATGCTGGTGCCAGTTTGGCCATGGGAACATAGTGCAATAGTAATTGTTCCAACTGCCTGGGAAGTTATACAGCTCTGACTGGAGTTCCGGCTCTGTTGCCCTGGGTGACTGATGATACTCACCTATAAACATTGAGTATTATGGTGTGGGACACACCCCTCCCTAAGTAGTCTAGCATGAACAGAGAGCCTGCAAGGCCAATCACTAAATCACATAAATGTTTATAACACATTATTAATGCATTACTAAAACCTTTAAAAAAAACACTCAGCTGCTATTGTTATCCAAGGTGGAATAGCTTCATAGATCTAATGTATTTTATACTCCACTTGCAGGAATATCCTCAGAAAAAGCAGTGGTTTAGCTGTCTTGTCAACGTTTGAGCTGCACAAGTACTAGACTGGAATCAGTCGATTTCTGCAGTTATCTTAGCTTTCAATTTTTAACATTTCGATTGTTAGCAAGTTAAAAACACTGGATGGCTTCAATTATATGCAACCAAACTGTTTTCAGAAAAAGGCATTAATAGATTGACTTGTGCATATAAATGTCGCGGAATGTTAGATTTGTTTCTATAAATACAGTATTTCACACAACGGAACAACATGCGTTCATTTAAAACATTTCCTTCCACCACGCACAAAGAGGTCAATTACTTTAGTATTTATGATCACTGTTATGTTAATGTTCTGAGATGATGGATTATCATGTACAGTGATACAAGTTGTGCTAACATGGTATTATGGGTAATGACGTCAAGAGAAAGACAAAAAAAAATAGGGGAAAAAAAAAACAGCAACAAACAATAACAAACCCCACGCAGCCGTAACACGTGGGTTGATTTACCTATTATGACATACTGTTCATTCTTCCTGCTTCCTTCATCCATTCACACCTGGATATGCAAAAGTTAAATGGAAACAGCCTCAAAGGGAAAGAGAACACGGAAGGTTCTTGAGGAAACTAACAATCCCAATATGCTAATCTTTCACATTCTGCCCTCTGACAAGAATCATGTTCAAAGCCAGATTTTGAGTGCACAGCATTCGCAATTTATTTTCGCCGTAAATCAGCCAAGCCTGAACACATGGAAGAGGTTTTAAAATCCTGTTTCTCTTATTGGCTTGGTTTAGGGGTGCTGACTACTGAGAAACCACAGGATTTGGAGCTCCCACTTACATAAAGTCTACACAAGAGCAAATTTCAGGGCCAAACTGAATTTCCCCAGCAGTCTCCATCCTCTGGAGGACAGTAACAAGTCTTCAGAGCACAAATGGAGAAGCCAAGTCTAACTCAGAATGCAGGTGGGTAGCACTAGCCGATAAAAAAAAACAAAAAACCAAAATTCATCGCTGGGTAGCCTTTTCAGCACTGTCTGTAAGGTTAAGTATAACCTAAGATATGTCATGCTTTTTATTATACCAGATTCAGTATAAATTCTCATACATTCAGTCACACTGTTCCTCTTCAGTGCCATCTTTCCACTCGCAAATGCATAAACCCTAAAGATCAAACTCCTACTCAAAAACACTATACAAAATAAAAAAAGTATATAAATAACAAAGGTTCATGTTCTCATACAAGTCCGCTTTGTAAAGGATCTACCCTCTCTTTGCTCAGGCTTCAGAAACTGATTCCACATTTCCATTTGACTGCCTGCACCAAGTGCAACACCCAACACACCTTGGTGACACCTTGCCTTCCTTCAAGTCCACCAACGGCACCACAATATTGGTCTTTTCAGGTTTATTCCCAATCCATTTGTAGTGATGTGCCTGCCTCTAAAAACACTCGACCCTTATAACTAGACATACACCTCATCGCCTGTCATAAAATGTTATGTGTATGTTCCATAAGCATTGTCAGAGATGTGTATGTAAATGGACAAACAGACATACGTCCAGTCTGATCACATTCAATCTGGATCCACTGGGTGGCGATGTGAGGTGAGGGGTCTGTGCCTGTGAATGAAAGGTCAGATGTTCAAATCCCACAGCTGGCAAGAGTGTCCATATCAGTGTTGGGCCCTTGAGCAATGCCCTTATCCTGAATTGCTCCCAGGGCACTAGACACCAACTGACCCTGTGTACTGACCCTCAGCAAGATGCAAAAACTATGAATTTGCCCACAGGGATGAATAAAGTACTTATTATAATAATGATTACAGACTCAACCTAGGACTAAACAAGATGATTTAACTTTTGTCTTTTATTTATACAAGCTCACTAAGGTCAGGTTAAGTGAAAATGTTTCAGATATGCTTGTAACTCCAGAAAGGATAACGTGTGCCTTTCACTTATTTTTTCCACTTTGCTTTTACACTAAACTACTGCCACTAAAGTCCAATACAACCTCTGCATCAGTTAATTTAAATTAGGCTGTGTCAGGAACAAGCTCTAAATGATCTTAGTTCCAGGTCCAGTTTGGACAACATTAACCTGCATCCTTCGTGAGAGGACTGCTAGACGTGGACTCTCTCCAAGAAGCATCCACCTGTTGGCTGACTAGCAAGCCCTGGAGCATGCCATCCTCTTACACAAGCACCACCCATAACTGCCAAACCTGTCAAGCTGCATTCGGCCTGCGAAGCGAGTTTGCCAAAAGGCAGGTAATCATTTATCTTAATTGCAGTTAGTTAATGTTTATTTTCACCTTGCCGTCTAAGATCTACTCTGGCTATTTGTCACAAGTCTGCTTTATTTATTGACTGCATTGCAAAGTCATTGAAATACTAAAAATGGAAGCTCAATTTACAGTACATACATTAGAGGGACATGTTAAATTGTGCTAAAGTAAAGAAAAAATTGCCTGAGGTAGCAGTTAATGAACTCTACTTAGCAGACTATCGTACTGCAGGCTTGAAGAGCTGGTACTATTATATCCTTGTGCAAGAAATTACTACTGTAAATGTTCAGGCCAAAGTGCACGCAATATTGTTATCTCCTTTGTACGAGGCTGGACGATAAAGAAATGAACATTCATCTTCCCAGGAAATTCTGGTTCTTGCTTTTTTTAGATCTTAAAAATGATTATATGAATAATTACAGGATGAAAATAAAGTTGTTATTTTTTGTGAGGCAACAAAACAAAGCAAAAAGCCATTGGATAAAAGACGTCATAAATCAAAGCTCTGGGTAGTCTTGTGTTCTTGATGTACACATTCTATTCCTTACTACTTCTTTCACTGTGAGTATCCAGCAATTCAACATGTACATGAAAACAGGATCCTTATAACTGCGATGGTGCCGAACAATCAGTAATTTGAAAATTCGGTTGATTAAGCCACAGTTAGGACTACTGATGCCACCCCTTAAAGTTTTCCATACCCTCACGTTTCTAAAATTTTAAAATGATTAAATTAGAAAAAAAATTAAACAAATGTAAATATGTCCACTATAACCAATGGCATAAAGGCTCATTTTATTTTGATAAACCTTTTAGAGCAAATCTGAGGGTTTTTAGGAAAGACGTGCCAAAATGGTGCCCATGGCATGCTGCATACTCACACGATGACCCAATACATTACGTTAGCTCCTTTCCCAATGCAGGTTTCCTGCCACACTAATACACCTACTTCACGTGATGGCAAACAGGAGCCAATGAAAAGAGCTACACAAATGGGCGGAGCTAATTTCGTCTTCCCTTTCTCAGAGAAAAACACCCCGCTGAAGAGTGAATATAAAACAATCCAACCTTGCTTCCAATGTTTTCATATCCAGGAATGGGAAGGACTAGTAAATAACAGGGTAATGGTCAGCCAACATCGCTGGACAGGAAGCTAAATGCGAACATGGCCTGCAGCACAGGGGTGAGCCATGTTTATGATGAGGACAGCACAGCAGCCATGGATGTGCCCACTGGGAGCAGGAGGCTCTCTGGGGTCAGCTGGAGATTAGGGAGTTTCCCCTGGGAAAGTTCAGCCCCTTCCATCTTTCCCTACTTAAAGAGGCCTTGTATTTTTCTTCTGTATTTATTTTTTAGAAGACATATTTACCCCAGTTAATAAGTCTACGTTTTAGACAACTAGATTCAAGCTGCGCGTTCTACATGAATTAATTTATGCTAAATTTAGCATGACTCTAAACACCAAATACACACTCAGAAAATAAAACTGGGAATAAGTCAGTATGATGTCTGAATAATAATAATTAATTCTATCATTCTGGATGGCATGTTAAGTACAGTTTAATTTCTTTCCTGGCACATTAATCATTATATTCTTTTTAACATTTCAACATCTAATTTTCTTCCCATGATATAATATTGATTCCCTAAAAAGTCTATAGATAACATGAAGGAGGAGCTCCCCAATCTAATGGGTTCAGGCAAAAAAAAAAAAAAAAAAAAAATTAATAAATGAATGAAGATCATTAAACTGGTCCAGGATCTGTGCTTGGGTCTACATGCAGGTCAGGGAGTCCTGCATGGAGGAAGTGAGGAAGCTCATCATGAAAGATCTAAAGTTAACAAAAATAAACATCTGCTTTTGGTGTCAGGTTCAGAATACATCACAAGAAGTTTGAGTGATATCCAGATCTAGACCCCACTTTTCTTGCAATGCTAGCATGTACGTGCTTGAAAAGCTCCTGCCCTCCACAGACAGAATGTGAGCCTAGAAGTGTCCCCAAAAGGAAGGGCATATTTCCACATCAGTTAGTGGGCTACCACAGTCAATGGAAATCTGGCTTCTCCATGCTTTGCATTGTGACAGATGGGTTTCGTCACATTAGATATGTTGTAGTCTTCAGAATGACAGTGTAAAGTACGACCTGGCCTGCCCTTAGCAATGAGGTCTGCACAGAAAGAAACATATTGACAATTACGAGTCAATTTTAATACCTTTCTGTGACCTGTATACTAAACGGGAAATGACAATTGTCTGTCAGATTTCCCTTCCCTACTGTCATCCCTAAGTCACTTATTAGCTAGTATTACTAAACACAATAATTATTCACGCAGAGGAAAAGTTGATGTTCCCATACACACATAAATGCACATCGCATGACATGAAATTTTCTGAAAAAAAATGAGAGACTGGCTGCCGTGTCTGAATTCTTCAGTCACTGGGCCAACACAAATGAAACGTGCCAACCGAAAAAAACAAGTCACGCAAAACACAGATGCTCTCTGAGTCTCTGCTGTATTGTTTAACCAACGTTGAGCCAACCGGTCGATGAAAACAAGATTTTGGTTTGCGTTCATGGAATGGTTTGACAGGTCTGATGGGGGGGGGGGGGGGGGTACACGCCCCAAAAGCGGGTTCATGTATGTTTTAGGGGGGAAAAAAAAAAAAAATAAAAAAAAAATACATTTTGAAAATACGAGGAGGAAAAAAAGAACGACCAGATTATGCAACCGATATAATCTCTGACAAAACCATTTATTTACATTATTGTGAATTCCTTTGATGATCTCACTAAAGCCTCACAATGGGAAAATATGAGAAAAGCATTTTTTTCTATAATATTTCTAGACATCATAAATGCACCCTTGTGTATCTAACAGTCAGACTACATTATACCTATATAAGTGATGAAAAAAGGTAAAAAATATTTATCACACAGAGAATATCATACATGGAATGCAAAACTGTCAAATATTTTTATGCAGACAGAAATTATTTGTCCATGAAGATGAAATAGAGAAAATAAAATTTCCAATTTTGGATAAATTTTATCCATCATTTTTATTATCAGATGGTTTTAACTAATGAAGAATTATGGCCATCCATATTCTGGGCAGTACTTACAAATTTACCTTGGGATATGTCTTGCATATTAATAATAGCAACGTACAACTGGTATCTAACAGTATATCTGGACCTAAACTCTGGATCCACAGTTTGATTGCAAAGCTGATGATACAGATTAAAAATGTTGGATTAATTGTTTTCTCACAAGTGTCTGACTTAGAGCTCCCTATTAATCATTTGAATTACCTTTGTACAAAATAACGGGTAAAGACAATCAGCCATTCACATTCCATCCTGGTGTACAGTAGTGTATTGAGGGACTGCATAATGGTAAAGAACATGAGCTGACTTAGTGTTAAAGTGAATAATTTACAGGGATGAAGTAAAAGCGTTGAACAGACAGATTTGCATAAGCAGCTAGTCAATGTACTCTTTAGTTTCTCTCCCATCTGCCAACATGGGTGGGGCCTCATCTCTCAGATTGACAGGTTGGCTGTATGGGGGTCAACACGGAGCCCAAACACAAATGAATAGTACACAGCAAAGTGCTCTGTAAGTGTATCACAGAAGTCTCCACTAGGAAAGGCAGTTTTATTGAAGTTTCATATTTTAATAACACTGACCATAAACTTTTTTTCAGAAGATCATTAGTTTTGTGCTGATTCTGCCAATCTGTCCCACGTTTCACGGGTACCTTATATCGACGATCGCTCCCCCCAGTAAACCTACCTGGGCCATAAGACACCTATCTGATTCCTTGCACCTGTGGCTGTTGTCCCTGACAACTAGGGGTGTAACAGTATTCAGTATATTATCGAACCGTTCGGTATGCCCCCGATGGTTTGGTATGCACACATGAACCATGGTATTATGATATCATTTTGTTATTTTCCTATATGTTTCGGCGCAAATATAAGATGGTGTTTTTTTTCCCCAAAAAAAATAAATAAAAAAAACACATTGCTTTGTATACAGATACGAGCTAGAGAAGAGAGGCTAAACTGAAACAAATATTCTCTTCGCTCCAACGTGACAATGGTGAGTGCTAGTAGGGAGACAGAGAGAAGCTAATTAGAAGAGGTCCCGCCGTCTTTCAAATCTGCAGTGTGGGAACATTTTCAGCGTGCAATGTGATGACGATGGGAAAAAAAAAAAGATGGTAAACAAACTCATTAAGGTACCAACTAAATTTTGCACTTTGCTATTTTTAAATTTATTGCCTATAGAAGTATGTAGCCTGTTTAAATAAAATAGACAAGGCAAATTAGGGTACTTTCAGGTTGTCAAAGCTTAGACAGAACACAGAATGCTTAGACAGGTAGTTCACTTGATGATAAACTATTTAAATAATAAAGTGCAAAATAGACAGTCAAAATAAAGTTCATTGTTTAATTAAAGGGTGATGTAGTTTTATCAGCTTCTTAAATATAAAGATACTGAAACTGTACCGTTACCGTGGTCCAAAAACCATGACACATACTGAACCGTGGAAAAACTATACTATCACAGCCCTAGTGAGAACCTTGCATTTTTTTCTTGTTCATTTGACACTGCAGATTTTGTTAACCCTGTTTTAGCCTCATCCCTGACACCCCAAAAAGGAAAAAAAAAAAACCCTAATCAAATTCCTTCTCAATCTCCCCAACTGCAAGTCACATGGTTCACTTCACTGTCCCAATTCACACCATAATCACAGCGATATTTATTGTCAGACACGTGCTTCGCGATCTGGCATTTCAACACTGGTGTCTTTATGGAACTTGGCTGAAAAACGATCGCCTGGACCTCAGGAAATATTCTCAGCAGATACAGCAAGCGGTCAGTCTGCAACCATCATTGTTTGTTCTAACGAAGGACTGGATGGAAGCAAATTTCATTCACACAACATTCATACTCTTTAGAGTACTGAAAATATAACATTATTTGTAATATAACATATTTACACTTAGTACTTCTTCAGTAAATTCCCCATCTAAATTCAGGCTGAGAGGTGGAAACAGATGGTACCGACCCTCACATCCTGTATACGTACTATAATAGGGCCAACAGTATTCAGCGTTAAATGATAATTAAGCAGGTAAACGGTTTAAGCTTTGCCACACCTATGTACATTAAAAGTCTAGCTATGGATCTCAAAGGAATTCGAATAGAAACCTGTATTAAGACTTAAGTGATCTCAAATGAAGACCCTAAGTTTCCTTGCTGCTTTTGACAATAATCAATCAGTTCCCAAAAATACATATTTCATGTTTAATCCATCGGTACTACTAAACTACCTGGGAGGAAAGCGGACACTATACTGTGTACACATTACAAATATAGATTTTCCCCGTACACCAGAGCTTGTTAATGATCGTCTATCGTTTTGATGTTATTCCAGTAAGCACACAAAAAAAAAAAAAAAAAAAAAAACACGACCGGTGGCAACGTTCATTTAGAGTACAATAGCTTCTTCAATGGCTCTTATTTTTAGCTCATTCCAATTGTAACAATCACACATGCATCCAAGCCAATGATCTAAGCCTTAAAAGGAGAATAAATAAAGTAGACTTATTACCCAGCACCCAGAGGGAATAAAGAAAAAACACTCATTCATAAAAATCCAGTCAATAACACTGCAATATTTATGTAAGCTGGAAGCCTGCATGGCCTACAACATAATCTCCAGTAGTCTTGAATAATAAATCAGTATCGATTTTTATATGCGTGCTACGGTACTGCATGGGGCCCTCACAGACAGTCAGATTGTATTTTTCCAGGTTTCAGAAATCCTATCCTATCAACTGGTACTGTGTTACACTGACCAACAAATAAATGTGAGATTCTGAATGAACATGTAAAAAAAAAAAAAAAAAAAAAAACAGGGACAGAATGAAAAATGAGAAAAAAATTGAAAGAAAACAATGTTATATTATCTTGTTTGTGCTCGTGCGGTAAAAAGCATACACCCAATAAAGACTTTATTGCTTTACAGACACGGATATTTGATTTTCTCCTATTCCACCCCAAGTCATAACGGAAGACAAAACTAACCTAGTTTGACAAAAGACACACGTGTTTAAAGCACAGTTGTACAAACCAAGGAGAAAAGCTGTGCTGATTCACGAGCGTCAGTCATGCAGGGTCATTTCTGAGAGGGGGTAATAAAAATAAACTACAAATATTCAACTCGTTACCATAAGTTCTTCTGTATAATGCCATGTTTGTAAGGGAGATGACGTTTCTCAAGACATAGTCTGGTATTGAGCCACTGGAGACACTGATGGAAATAGTGTTAAGCTGGACATTCGATCCTGAATGGACTCACTCATCTTGGATTGTCAGTTTCCTGTGTAAATTACACAGTAATTTTCTGTAGCACCAACTCATACACTTACAATAGCACATGGATTTATGCTCTTGAAAAACATAACTTTTTTAGTCTGTTTTTTCAGCATTTATTTTGTCAGAATTGCTGCATTAATAATAAACGTCTTTCTGAAAAAAATCTCCAAAAATGTTTATTTCTATACAATTCATGTCTGTGTATCTTATAGAGATATCTTTCCCATCAGTTAGGTAGACGTTCATCATCTACTCTGGAAGTTGTGACTTGAAAACGTAGTTCAACTTGGAAGGACACAGGCACAGGGTTGAGCAAAGAAATTCCCTCTCAGAAAGTAGCCACATATTTCACCATCATCCTCATCCTCCTCCTCCTCCTCATCATCATGAGATCTCCTAGTGGCAGCAAACTGAGCAGGTCAGACCAGAGCTCTCTTTCCAAAGCCACAGACTACCTCATTCTGGTGGATGCCCTGACATTCTCAAGCCAAGTCCTAAGTTCTCCCTGGAGTGGGACGTGCCCTGAACAAATCCCTTGGGAGCTGACCAGGTGGCATTCTCGTACCTGAACCATCTGAGATGAGTCTTATAAATCAGAACGAGCAGTGGCTGCATGGAGATGCCTTGAGACCTGCCAAGCCTTCACCCTGTCAAGGAGAAGAACCCAGTAACCCTGAAGAGAAACCTCATTTTGACTGCTTGTGTTCATGACCCAGTTCTCCTGAGTGTTGACCAAAGTCCACCACTGTAGGTGAGAATAGGGACACAAACTGACTAGGAAACTGAGTTTCATCTGGCTCCACTTCACCTGCACAGGTCTCCAAAATGGCAGCCAATGAACTAATCCACCTACAGTACCAGTCTCATCTTCCTCTTAGTCATTCATGAACAAGATTCCAATCAGATCATCCATGCCATGTCTGTCATGACCTGTGCTGATTTCACAAAGGAAAATTTCTCTCTACCCAGTAAATTTGGTGAATAAAAGATTGATTTTGTTTTTTGCCCTTCTGAAACCTTGCAAGGTGTAACCATGGGATTGCAGAGCCTCTCATTGCATAAAGTGTTTTGAAGATAAGTTCTTAATAAAAATTAAGAGTATGTACAACTAATTGCAATATGCCACTCAACTGTATTTCTTGCTGTGGAAAACTACTACATCGTACTTTGAAGTCAACTCTGTTTCCTTAAAACTACATTTTAAAGCTATATTGTACATCCTTTACTACAGAAAACAGAAAGAATTAAATCCATGCAGGACAAGAAGTCAGTTAAAGAACTACTGACAGTCTGCTAATCCCATGGTGGAGGTGACTCACTGGTCCTGGGAAAGCGAATGGAGCTCAGGGAAAGCGTTACTGCAGAGTTTCACAGCTGCGCAGCGGTAATGAGGTCTGCCACCTCAAACGCAGTTCCAGGTGCAGACAAGGATGGCCCCATTGCTGCTGCTATTTTAAGCTTAGCTCATCTGATGGCCCTGTCCTGCAACTGCCCCTGTAAGCATGAGGATTCAGTACATGGGGGCCCTGCCTCCTGAGAGACTATTCAGCTGCATCTCCCAGCCTCCTCTGGGGGGGTTTCCTGGAGGTCAATTCAAAGCCCATGGGACATCATGAACCAGACCACTAGGACTCACACTGAGTGGAAAATTGAGGTGACAGGTTTCCTGCCTGTTGAACGAAATCTAACAGATTTGGATACCCTGTACTCTGACCAAGCTACTCCCAACTTGGAACGGTAGCAATGATGTAAGATCTTGAGAGATATCGGCTTTATGCTTTGCATGCCTTAATCAACAGGTAACCACGCTAGATTTATACGTCACATTAGATGTACTATAAATCATGTGACCTTGAAAAGTAAGCTCATGATTACTTCCATAGAGCTCTAACACCTTCCTAACACGGAAATTATCGTTTTGCGGTCACTGCTGCACTTCCCATCCATGCACCACATCCCATCCGTTCTCGTGGTTCACAAAAATTCCAAGCCCACCTCATTTTTTCATTTATACTCTGACAGCAGAGAAGCATTCACCTTTCAGCTCTCACCATTCAGAAGCATTCACCTGTAATCTATACCATGAATCCAGCCTGCACCAATTTGCTCCCTTGGCAATCCATAGGCAGCGGCTTTAGAAAAATCTCGGAGTCTCAAAGTACCACACACAGTAGCTCCCTCCAAATTCAACTCCAGGACAAATGACCAAATACTTTGTTTCAGTTCGCTACCAACAACAATGTTCACACCATATTGATATTCAGACCTGGCAACCTTAAACAAATGACACTATTTCCCATTAATATGTAACACAACCAAACAATGTTGGTGACTACTCGACACCACGTTATGCATGCAAAATTTAAGTCAAAAAGTTAGCACTCTGTAGTTCCAGGTCTCCGAAGTATTAAGCAAAGTGATATCTGGAATGCCTGAAAAAAAGAGCAATGTATTAAGTATTTTGCTTCGCAATTCAGTATAGAGTATACAGAATGAGGGCTACACATCATTTGCAACTATGAACCTGTAACCCCCCCCGAAAACTCCCTTATTCGTAAGGCATTGTCTGTAAAGTACAATGAGGTTTACTTTTATTTTAAAGTGTGGAAGAAAAAAAACAAGGCAGTTAAAATAAGGTCCCAGTTAAACACCAAGGGTCAGATGATTTTTATAGGTCCAACAGAAGTGTCGCCAGGTGATCTAATCACAATACATCCGCAATAACACTATTTTCTAATAAGTCATCATTTTCCTATGCTCCTTGCCTTTTGCCACCATTTTAACTCCTCATCACCTCACTCTGGTCCTACCAATGCTATTTTTGATACATCCATGATAAAACTCCAGAGAGTCTGGTGACTGTCATTAGAGATTGTGAGAATGAATAAAACGGTTCCGATTTACCGAAATGTCTGTTCAACGTCTATTAAAGTGACAACATCACATCTTCCTGACTTTCCTCAAAATACAATAATCAGTGCACATTCAGCAGTGCGACTTCATACCTATGCTGTTGCACATTACAATGTCCAAATATGATCCTAGAAAGACATACGATATCACTCATAACCAGATGAAGAGATAAGGCATTGTGCTGCCTAGAAAATGAGAAATGCAGTCAAGGTGAGGTACAACTGCAGGACGAATTAAGAGGGACCTAAATATGGTAAGGGGGTAAACGAGTCCAACCAAGTGACACAATACAGAATGGCATATTTGTACCTTCATTATACAGTTAGCTTGACTCTTTTTGTGGCTTGAGAAGAGGCTCTGACTTGTCAGTCAAACGCAAGGTGGTAATTTATCCAAATAAGCCTCATGAAAGGGTAGACAAAACCTGCTACCACTTTAGCCTCTATCCTGTTTACTGAGGCACCCAATTGAGTAGATCAGCCACAGGAAGTCAGCTGGATTTCCAGGGAAAGAAGGTAGATCCCCAGTAAGGTGGGTTCCCTGGAGCCAAAAGAAAGCGCTGCTGCGAGCAGCTGTAATCATCAGCTTCAGGGAGGAATGTAAGAAGGCTTTACTAGTATACTGCTGGTGATCAGATAGCCAAAATGGTGAGCAGTACTCAACTGAGCAAAGACATTTCCTTTATACCCTTTAGACAAAGCATTTACTAGACTTTTTCCATAAAGAGATCTAAAATAATGTCTTGATGGTCAGAAGTCAGAATTTCTTTTAAACCACATGACAATGACAGCATAATTTTGTGCCCATTATTTAGACTTTGTCTTTGGCTATGCCTATGGAGAGACCAGTGGAAATACACACAGTATGGCTGGTGATGAGGGTTGAAAAACCAGGAGGAAGACATGACGCTTGCTCCAGCTGTTTTTCTAGGTGCTGTACAAATCCAAGCATGTTTTCTCTGGGACGGCTTCATTTCCTGGATTGTGTCAGACTGGAGTTTTCTGGATGGGTTCTGCTCCAGCAGGGCCCAATGCCTTACTGATGCCAGCTGCCCAGCCACACAGCAGATGCCACCTTGTCCACCGAAACTCCACTGTTAAGAGTATAAAACTGCAACGCATGCGTGCTGTAGGCTGCAAAAATGACATATCTCCAGAGATTATAGATCTCTGTGCCACCTGGTCCCAATTTGCATTACTCAAACCACTTACATGTGACAGCAGACACTGAAATGCAGACATCTTTCAGAGAAACCAGAGCCCATGTAATGTAATTCCCAGGGAAAACAGAGCCCAAAATTCTACTGTACTCAGTCTTTCAGTATGCACATTTTGCAGGATGAAAAGATTTTTAGCCCTGAAGACTGCATGATTTCCTAAATTTTGCCTATTAATTGTTCTGTAAAATAATTATTTCGATAATATGTGATCTCCATACCACTGCACAGAACTAAGCAGTTTGGAAAACTGATGGATGGTTAAGTGATCTCTCCTGGTGTTTCAGCTGTCAGGGAACTACTAATTTAAGAAGTTCCCTAAAATTTGCAGGACGCTAACTTTCAGACATTTCCATGAAATGTCACTGATCAAAGACTGGACATACTTCCAAGCAACCAAAGCTCATGGCACAGCACTGCTTGAGACTGAAATCATATCAGACCTGTCATTTCCAAAGCACATCACTTTGTGACAGTTTCCCCATCCAGGCTCCAATAAACATCATGGCCACTCTTGATAACTCTCAATTATGGTTAACGGCTCCTCTTAAATGGGATGGGTGGCCTTTGCCATAGCAAATTATTTGTGGAATAATTCCATTAGTATGCTGCACTCCAGGAAAATACAGTTTGTTGCTGGACACAGCTGGCTGTGTCATTAGTGAAGTTATAATTAATACCCTGATCAAAGGAATGGACATAACTGGATATCTGAATCATCTAGAAACTTCTTCCAACACAACTGAGTAGCAGCTAATCAAGGAGACTCACCTGTCAATTATGACCGGGTCAGATGGCGTCTCGTTCCGATTGCCGCAGCTCTTTTTGTCGCAGCATCGACTGAAAGAAAAGACAGGTATTATTTTGGAAAGAGGCATTCGTGAGGCATGGAGCCTACAGATTCTTATCTTGTTCATTATATATAATGAATAGTTTAGTTCAAATGGTCATTATAAAATGAGACAGCGGTTGCCAAAATATGAAAGCTGTAAATAATCACTTACAAACAAATTGCTAAGAGAACTGTCTATAATAGACAGTTGAAACGTAATAAAATACCTTTTCTGATACAAAAAAAAACTCAAATTCATCATAAATTTATAAATCAGGGTGGTGATAAATGTGACAAAAATTAAAATTGAACTTCAGTAAAGCTCGGTTTAAACTGACGGAAGGTAACAGCATTCTTTGATACCGATTCAAAAAGGGAACTTGCTGCATGACCTAAATAGATTAATCTCGCATATCTGATATTCCTCGTCTGATGACTGAATTTACATTGCTTCCATCCAGATGATCCAACATGCAAAAAAGCTGACAAATTCTTAACAATATTTCCTTGACACGCACATACAAATATCAAATTGAGGGATTTTTTTTTTTTTTTTTTTCCTTTTTTCGTGTGACTCTTGCCATAGGTGCAGCTGTAAGGTATTCCCCCCGTAACACGAGTCATTAGTGCAAGTTCCAAGGGGCTAATTAGCACCAGGTACCTCTTGACACACCTGTGGCAACCGACTGCTCAAGCCGATGGAGAGGCGTTATAAACAAACAGCCGAACCTCTCAGGCCCCCAGGGTCTCAAACCTCTGACATACAAAAACAACCCTTGGCCAACCGGCTATAAGGCCTACTTAATGGGATTCCCACAGGCCCTCACCAAACTAACTCCTTACCCTCGATCGCTTTCCAGGGGTAACAGAGATGGGTCCACCCCCAACAGCAGACTCTAAGTCGAGTCCACCACGTTATTTGATTTCGCTAAAAAGCCAGCCAGGATTGGATTTTGTAGGGCTGTGCTTGAGGCCAAAGCGTAGAGCACTACACCAAACACATCATTTGGTGCTACCACCTGCCAACCTAAAGCCAAAATCATAAAAGCTAATAATATCTTCAGATGAAGCACTCTAACCAGACACAGAGCTAAAGTATACAAATGAAATTAGAACAGCATCGCAAATTACAAGAATACAAAGGACATGATCTCACTGGTTTTTAATGGGTCATATTCACGTGAAAAAGTGTCTTTGAATGTGTGAAATAAAACAAAAAGTTGTATACAAAAGGTCTTTTTTTCCTCTCACCGATATGTGGCAAATTTAGTCGAAGTCTCAGTGATAAAGCCTGCTGAGGAAAAGAGTACTTGGCATAGAAGATAGAAGGGAACCAGTGAACGATTTAAGATATACTGCATGTTATTCTGGTGTGAAAAAGTTCAACAGCTCTTAAGTGCTTGAAGATGTAAATCTGGCATGACATTATCATGACGTTTAGTTAGTTAAGAACCTGACAGAGATGCCATGCTTGGATTGTTTTGTACAAACCTCATTATTCCCACAAGGCCAGTGCAAAACTGAATGAAAAAAGGAGATGGTGGTAACATATTGTAAAAGACAATATTTTAATCAAAGCTCAGACAGTTGTGCAAGGATAAGGAGTTGGTTCATTGTTTCACAGCCAGGTCACAATCCACGTTAATGTTTTTGAATCCAAGGTAAGACCATCTCTTAACCAATACCATAGCATCAGCTTTTCAAGTCGACTACGACATGTGACGTCCCTAGCAGGGTTATCATTGTTCACAAAAACTAACGAAATAACGAAAACTAAATGTGAAAAACACATTTTCATTAACTGAAATAAAAATAAAAACGAGGCTACACAAAAAAAAAAAAAACAACTAACTGAAACTATATTCTATGTTTACAAAACAAACTAAAATTACAGAGAAAATGTCTTCAGTTTTTGTTTCACATTTCTGACAAATACCTTATATTACAAACTAAAACTAAACATTTTCAAAAAAATGAAACTGAACTAAATTAGCAACCCCACTTTAAAAACTAATAAAAATTAAACTGAAATTAAAAACTAAAAGTAAAAATACAATAAAAACTAATGAAAAATGCGAAACTATTGTAACCTTGGTCGCTAGCTTTGTATACTTTCAGCCCCCCCCCCCCCCATTTTCAAAGCAGGAACACTGTACTGCTCTTAGTGAGCCCATATCCCATACCAAATTGAAGAAGTGTGTCAACTAAATCAGCCCTGCAGCCTATCTAGCAAAGAATCCTCTAACCGCCATTGCAACTTCAACCGCAATAAACACCTGGCACACCAGAAGCTTCCAACAGTGCAGTCAGACGGCAGGTTCAACAATATCCCCAAATTTGAGAAGCGCTTTCCCACTTCAGCCAAACAGACTCTCGCCTCTCATTCATGAGGTGTCAAATGGTTGGCCAAAATCTCTTTTAGGCCATCTGCTACTCAGACATCATGGCCCCTGCAAACTCCTCTCACACGTGTTTGCCTTGAATGCAGCCCTGCCGGCCTGTTGACACGTCTCAGCTGACTCCGGAGACCCCCAGGAAAGCATTGTCTTGAAGGCTTGCTTTTTCAATTACCCCGACACTTCTCTACATCACTGATTTCCACTAGCAGCTCCTAGGGTGACTTCTGAGAAAGGCACTGAATGCCTCCTGACCTAAGCTGCAGAGACTGAGGCCCCTGCATTTAATAATGTGGACTCAAAATGTTTCTGGCTACACTCAGGATGCGGGAAGAGTTATTCCTGAGGTACGAGTAGGACTCATCTCACACAGAAGATTTAGCTAGATATTTCATGCAGATACTGAATGGTTGTCTGGGTTTTCATGATTCATCTAGCCTCCTCCACGCATGCTGAATCCAATTCAGCACCAAGTGGTGGTCAAATGCCAACCCTTTCCGTGTTTTCACTTGGGTGCGAAAAACACTGGACTAAGTACAGATGATGCAAACACAAATTTGATTAGTGATCTCCAGCCTACAGCACTCTGGTACCAGGTACATGAGCATCTACCAATTTGAACAAAGCGTTCGTTTATAGGTTTCCACATTGATTTTGATTCCAGCAGCCATTTTTCCCAATCATGCCCCCTCCCCCCGGTCTCTCTATCATTCTCCAAAAGAAGTACAGTGTCCATAGGTGGTACTCTATCGAGGACTTCACTCATTTTCTCTAAGAAGGCTGGGTGCTGCCGGTTAGAGTTCTACTCTCCGGAACTTGCAACCACGTAGAGGCCACCCTCTTTTCTACCAGGGTAAATCTCCAAATGTTCAGTCATGATTTACCTGGCCTCACCCTACAAAAAATGGTCACCAAGGGCCACAGGACAGGTGCTCAGTGCCAGATAACACAGCTCTGTGAATCAGTGCCTCAACTGCACACCCTATATTCCAAACCCTAACAACTGCTTTTTTATTTCGAACTGAAAATGATCCCAGATCAATTTTGATTTGCGGTATTGTATTCTAAAATCTACACTTACAAGGAAGAAGTCACAACCACTTACTTTGTTTACTTCCCTCAAGATTGCTTTTTGTACCAGAAGCATTTTTGTTCTCACATGCCAAGAGATTTAGGATTGCTGACTTGTATGACAGAATTTGACGATGTTATTTTTCTTTTCATTCTACTCAATCTAAAGCAATATCCTATGCTAACCCGCAAATCAAATAGTAAAGGTCGTCGCAGTAGTCATCTCTGCTGAGCCGTCTGAGAAACCTGGCCTCTTGAATGAATACAAGTCTGAAATGAGACACTCTGAACACAGTCTGCGCTAAAATAATGAAATCAGACTCACCTGCACATGATCTCATGCGTGAGAAGAACACGGCACATCTCGGGGTTCTTGTCTTGCCCTTCATAAATGATGGGCTGCAAGGAGTGAAGAAAATGTTATGCTCATGGAGTGCACGGTATCACATAGTATCTTGAACCAAGTAAACGAGAACATAAAATTTTGAACTCTCCAATGAATTTTGAATGTTTACTTGCCTTGCACTTCTAAATCATAACAGTGCACAAAAGAGCACGCAGTATTCTCTTCGCACTACGAAAGAACGGCTGTTTATTTCAACACAGAAGCAGGAAAGTGGAAAGTTTTACTCGTTACGGCACCGCACCAGGTGTACTGGCATTTTGGGCACCCACCAGCAGAAGCATCAATCGATGCCTCTGATTGGAAGAACTGGGATTTTTTGAGCTGCCAGGAAGTTCCCAGCAACATGCATTGTTATGTTGAAACATGAAGTGTTGGCCTTGGATGAATGGTACCAATATCCAAAGTTTCATTATAATTTAAGATCTTTGCAAGAATATTGCATTTGGAGGCAAGGATTGGTTAACTGTTATGTATGTACAGTAATTATAAAATACATTGAGACTGAATCGCACAAAGCAAACAAATTGAACTGTATTGCCTCGGAAGAACTACTTTCACTACAGCAGTCAAGTCAGCAGCACATGGCGGGTCCTCTGTGGACGAAAGCGTGTCTCGGTATGTCGGTACGAGCAGCCCACGCATGTGTGATATTGCCAAACACACATCAGGCGGTCATTGAAGAATCCCTGCTTGGAGTTAATCAAGGAATAGAAGTACGTAGAAAAAGCCAAATCAATAAGCGCCCCCTTGCTGTGGGTCAGCTGCCGCGTGTCAGTCAGAGCGGGATTTGAGGCACGGCCACGGCTGCTACATTAAGTGTATCGACTGGGCTCCAGGGCAGTTACTTTGTCAAGCTGCAGGTTCCCCAGTCAATTGTTTATAAGTGAAGTCAGTAGGAACACCTGGGGTACGTGACCTAAAGGGAATAATGTTACAGACAGACTCGGTGCTGTCCAACTGTTTCAGTATGTGAGCGGAGCTGCAAAGATGCGATGGGGAAATCATACAGGTCATTTCTTGTATACTTATAGCTGGAGGACTGACCTGATAGAGAACAATGCGTTTTTCATTTTTAAAGAACCAAATCTTACCCATTCCCCTCACTATTTAAGTCAGTTTCTCTTTGCAGGCAAGACAAACATTTTGATTTAAAGTGGACATTGAACTACACATAGCAGCGTGAAAACCCTATTACATGCAGGGCCAATTGTCAATATCGTTTCATGTAACGCATGCGGTTCATTTTTAGCTAGCTACCAGTATTGATTGCCGTAAAGGTATGCATTTCTGAAACACTGTTATTGACTGCATGTTTTCATATTACAAGTGTCACTCATTAAAAGTATGAAAGAATTTCTTCTGGAAAATTTTCACAACCCAAAGAATAAATTGGGCCTAAATATATTAAAACAAGTATAAGCTACCTGTCAAGCTGGGTAGCGTTGCAATTGGTAGAAGTTAAATTTAATGCTAAGGATGGAGTGAGCACCAGGTACGAATAGAAACACTTCAAAGCCTTCTAGTATCTAATCCCAGAAATTAGTGAGCCATCGATAGTGCAGAGATGGTATAATTAAGAAAAAGAAACAAAAATCAGATTGAACAGAAGAATTTAATATCCAAGCTGTTATAACAATGTGTTTCAGAAAAGGATGGAAAGACAAGCAATCTGTCTCCTCACTTAGGCACTATCCATGTGGACGAAAATGAAGAATTTTTGAAAATTCCCAGCGCCCTGCCAAAACGCACATCCAACATGACATGGCAAACGGGGAGATTCATTTGCATGCAGAGACCCTTATGACAAGAAAAGCAAACGATGGAGAGACATCACTGAATCAATTATTGTTAATTTCTAAAAACAATTTCTGTTCAGACTGTAGAGAAAGTTTGGATTCAAAGGCCGTGTGAAAACATTAGAAGCACGGAATATGATACCCAGTCAAATATTTCAAACAAGTAGCCTGGGCCAATAAATACAGTGAATGCCAAAAGAAATTTGAAAAGAAACTACGAAATGCGACATACTTTGCTTGCACAACCAACGTGTGGTCAAGCTACACATGTAAGCTTAAATCGTAGTTTGAGAGCCCATTGTGTCAACAATGACGGGAAAGTCGCAAAAAAATCCTGTCAAAGGTCTTATCTTACTGGCGATCTGAAGGGTGAGTTGATAGCACATGGTCTAAGAGACGTACTGAAAGCATGGGCACTAAACAAAGGCTTCACGTGCGTAACTACGGACAGGACTACTTGTACACACAACAAATAAGACTCTCTACTCTGCAACACAGCTGGAGCTGACAGCAGAACAGGTCATACTGAAGAGGTTAGTGACTTTAATGGTGGCACCTTAGAGGATGTCACCTTTCTGGCAAGTCATTTTGTCAATTTGCTGCCCCGGTCAGCCACAAGTAAAGTATTTGTGAAGAGGAAACCTCCAGAATCAAACAGAATTTAGCTGTGATGTGGTAGGCCGCACAAACAGAAGGGAACCTGATCAGCATCAAAGCATCAAAACCCCAGCATCAAAACCCAGCCTCACTGATGCTGCTATGGCTGAATGGCAGCAAATCCAACCAATAATATTCCAACATCTAATGGCAAGCACTTCCAGAAGAGTAGAGGCTATTATATAACAGCAAAGGGAGGGCCATCTTCTCATTTATACCCTTGGTTTGGAATGAGATGTTGCACAAGCAAGTTTACACATACTTTGGGCAATACAGCGTATACTAAAATTAATAAAATGGCTTTATTACTGCTGACTTTTGTGATAGATTTTCTTTAAATGGTTTATTCTGAGGCAAACGCATATTTGTGGAAATGGTATTAGTCTTACCTGTTTTGTCATTGAGTCTATCAACCGCACATACAAGTCTTGCTCTGTTCTAATTCCTATAGAGAAACAAGAGGATGGCCACAGTGTGAAAAACCAGGCTACCCTTCAACTGGAAATTCACTGTAGCAGACGATTAAAATAAATCCCCATCTCTATGGCAGCGTGAACTGTTTTACTTTCAGACAGGAAAGTGATAACAAATAATAATAAATCAGTGTTTATGATGGACTGATTTCCCATTTGGGCTACACCCTTCCTTGTGTCCAGTACATCCTGCAATAATCTCTGTATATTATGCTACCCTAAATTGGATAAGTACTTAATGAAAATGGATGGAAGGATGGAATTTTACTTTAGTATAAAGAACACCTTTCATCAAAACCATATTTTTCTTTTCCAGACTTCCAATTTCTTGTGATGCATCACAAACCTTCCATTTTCAGCTGAGTTGCCAGCTGACATCATTTTGTAATTTTAAGTAAAAGTGAATGAGTTATGCACTCCTCTAACATGCTTTCCTCCCTAAATACAAATTCATTCCTTTAACTCAGTTTCAACCCCCTAAATCCACCACTGCTTTACTCAGCCCAAAGAGATATCTATATTTTTATCTAGTCGTGCCTCTGATTTGAGTAATTTGGTTATCCAGATTGCAGTAATCCAGGGCCAAACACAGATATAAAAAGGCATTAGGCACAGCATATTTTGGATAGGATGTCACTGTAATGACATAACATTAGTTAGATAGCTTAAAACAGTGTGTCAGTTGGTATAGCCAACAAACTGACACATATTTTATTATGGGGCATTTCTTGCACTTTAAACACTGTAAAACCACCTGTATTTAACTGGTTACTCTTTGTAATTGTATATGAGGACCTAAAAAAAAAAAATAAAATAATAATAATAATACAACTGAAAGCACAGCGATCCATAAAATCGTATGCTATTGCAAGGGTTGTATTAAAAATGAAACGATTAACTGGTAGGAAATTTAGAAACCCTTGTACAGTAAAATAAATAAAACAAAGGTTTGCAACACTATGGACCATTGATTAGGCACCAAACGCAACATTTATCAGTTCAAACAGGTCTTGAGATTTGTAACCAAAGCCAAGTCGGCAAGCTCTCACCATTGCTGTAGAGGAGCTGAAGTCGATAATGAATGCCGTTGTTGGTCTTTTCTCCGTTGTACTCCTGGAGAAGGGACACAGCAGCTCCATGACAAAGTCAGAGAACACGCAATGCTCGTCTCAGTGACCTCACTGATCGCTTATAAGATGACATTGCCTGACAGGATTTCTTTGTGTCTTAACCAGCACCCCTTTAATGAAAGGGAATTAAACTGCTGCTGAAACAGAAGAGCACGCAATTTTCATATAAAAATACTTGTTTTTCCACTCACAGGAGTAACAAGAGAACCCACTAATGGCTGTAGAATGTAGAAGCGAAATGCTGCTGCCATCCTGACAAATCATCTCACCAGCTCTCCGTGCAAAGATTAGTGCTGATGATTATTGGTTTCAGCTGGACACTGCATACGGGTTTTAGATCTCACAAAAATATGAAAATGCATTCATAAACTCATTGTTGCCACCTTAAATTTCATTGGCCGAAACGTTCACCTGTTTACGCAAGCTGCCTCATCCACAGTCTCCTGCAGCTCTAGAAACTTCCCATGTGTTTGACAATCATAAGCTGCAGCACACCATTCTTTCAATTCTTTAATTTTTATTTGTATAAAGAAAAAAAAACATTTCACTACACCAAATTTTGGACAGAAACTTTGCATCAACAAAAATATTGCCTTTTTGTCACAGCTGGAAGTTAAGGACAAAGGATTGCAAACCACTAGCTAAGGCCTGCTGATTAAAAGATGACATGGACCATCAGACAAGATCAGACATACATAAGAAGGCCAGGTCTTCCAGGGTAAACAGTTTGAACTACAAAGAAAGGATGAACATCTTTCATGTTGCTACTTCACATACGAGCCTCATCTTCAAATTAGTCATTTGAAAAAATCATTCCACCTGAAGACTTGAATGGCTGTTACACTGAGATGACATTTTCTTTTGTTGCTATAAATGTCAGTGTACTATAAATAATACACGATATGGTCACACTATTTGCTCTAAAGTATGTGGACACCTGCCTGTGCAAAATCTCATTCAAAAAACAAGGGTGTAAATGGAAAGCCGGTCCTCCCTCTGCTGATATAATAGCCTCCACTCTCCTGGAAAGGCTTTCAATTAGATGATAGAATCTTGTTGGAGGGATTAGCAGCATTAGTGAGCCTGGGTATTGATGTTGAGTGATCAGGTCCCTTTCTGTTTGTACAGTCTACCGCATACCAGCTGAAATGTTGTTGTTTTAGAGGTTTCCACATCACAGTCACTTCACTTGAACTTAACCAAGGCAGAAATTTGGGACTGACTTTTTGGAAAGGTGGCAGCCTATGATGATGCTTAACCTATTCAGTAGGAGCCATTCTGCCACCAGTGCCTGTTTTTACAGACAGTATGACTATGGGCAGAATTACACACCTGTGTCCACATACTTCTGACCATATAGTGTATTTTAAAATTCCTACAGTGGCATTGATATATTTAGCTGGCATTCGAAAACTGTCCAGAGTAAAGGACCCTCAAAGTCTAACTTCATGTGCTTAATGTGGTGATGACCAAGGGTCCAAATTCATTCAGGAATGGGCCAGGCTCTCAGAGAACTATAATAATTTCACTATTTTAACCAGTACAAGTCAAGGCAGGGACAAGGCTCCTTGATGAACAGTATTTTACGGCAAATTGAGACTGTTTGACAGCTAAGTGAAATCACCGTATTTCATCACATTATAATTGTTTATTTTTCTCACAGCGAATCCCAAAAGAGGGGGACCCTGAGTCCAGCTGGATGGATACCAAAAGCTCCTGGAGAACAGAGCTCCTGGCATTTACCACGAAGCCCCATGGACACTCCTGTTGTACGGCCAAAGATCTTACCTTGTCCTTCTCCACAAAGTCCACGTAGGACGTCCTCTCAATCTCCACGGGCTGGCCCTGCCGGTCGTACAGCGCCAACACAAAGTGGAAGAAGTTGGACTTGCGCAGGTTGGAAGGGGGCTGCTTCTCAAAATGGGCTCGGGCCAAGCCCACACCACTGTGGGGGGGAGGGTGGCAGAAAGAGAGGTAGACAGAGAATTGGGGGGGTGGGGCGCTTCGGTTAGACAATGGATTGTCTGCCAATTTCTTTTTTCTCACTTTTTGGTCTGTTTGGTTGCACAATAAGCACAAGGTCTGCAAGCTTTTTCACCCACATTCACAGTCACTGATATTTGCTTCCATCGGTCACGTCCGAGATTCCTGCATGTGCTAGTGTTCATGTTTCACAAAATGAGGCCCACTCAGCATGCAGGAGGTACCTATAAACTCCAGAGATTCACAGACATAGGTCAAGAGCTCTGTTTATCACTGCCAAAAACCTTTCTTCGTTCAAGCAGATTTGTTCATTTGTTCATGATGTTACCGGCTGAAATTTATCCGTATCGAACCGTCCCTAGTCACAATGCTGCGTATCTGAGTGACCTTTGACAGCCACCTCTAAACACACTTAACACAGATTGAAGATGTACAGTCTTCTTAATGAGCACGGTTAGCCTCATGATGTTTAACTCAAATCAGTAGCAGCCCATGTAAAGTGCTTTTAACTGTGGTCGTTACCATCCACTCGATCACCAACTACAGCAACTTCCTACAAGCAAAGTTAACTGCTGGGACGAAAAACAAACGTATCAGATGATTAGCTGCTGGGAGCTAGTCAATACTGCCACCGCTACACTTTACAAACCTATAGCCTGCGTTTCACTCAAACAAAACTCACATTATATCCATCCATCCATCGACTAACAGCTTACCCTACTTGGGTTCATGAGGAAGCGGATAGTGTTGTAGTCTGGATGTCAGTGCATCACAGCTAATACACGTGCACATTCACAATCATAAACTATAAGCAATTTCGAGGTGCCACTTACTACATGCATGACTCCATGCCTTTGGTCTGTGGAAGGAAGCCTGCATGGCTTACAGAGAATACGTAAACTCTACACACGCTGAGCCAAGGTGAGTTTAAAATCCCCAGCCCTGCAGGTGTGAGAGTACAGCGCCAATACACTTACTGTATACAAGTTAATTATTAGATTACGATAAACAATTACCGCTGATTGTAAGGTCTTATTTATGGTGAACTTTATATTTAATGGCATATCCTCTACATTTTAGATACAAGTGTATCATGCCAGAAAAATAGTTATACTGGAAATATCTTGTTAAATGTTTAAATCCCAAAAAATGTACACTGGCAACTGCAAAACAATAATAATCAGCTGCTGTATCACTATATGAATGTAAAGAAAACATGTTCAGTGATTTCTTACAACTGGAGTGTGGTATCCATCTCATACTGCATCTCTAGTTTGAAGAACAAAACATACAACAGGAGTGATGAGCTCCAGCATGACTGTACAAACTAAAGCAGGTGTAGGATATTTAAAAACTATACATTTAATATGTCATCTTGTGCAATGAGCCGAGAAATAGTTTGACCACATAAGCTGGCCCCCGTTCAGACATACTGCATTGCAAACAGAGAGACGGAGTCCAGTCGGTTTTCTCATAATGCAGTCTGAACGTTATTTTTACTTCTGCTAAAAGTTAGCATGTTTCCATAAGTTGGCTGTCTGTCTGTCTGCAGACTAAAACTGTAAGAGCACAAAATTTTGATCTGCAAACAGAATTCATCACAATTTGATATTATTATTTTGGACTGTACATTGATAGGTTTTGAAACAGAATTAATTGGATTCCAATCTTAGTGACATCTGAATAAAAAGTTCAAATGTGTGGCATAATTAACAACGCTCATCATTGTCTTAATCATTCTGCTATGCTGTACTTTCAAATAGAAACATTTAACTTATGGGAATATGATGCAAAATATTGGGATGATGACACCAGGTCAACAGAAACAAAACAGGATGAAGCACACCGTGAGAATGGAATCAGGAATATGAAAGAATCATATCTTTTTCCACATATTCTGAACACGAGATCACCCAGAAGATGAGAAAATCCGATCCTGAGACACTTCTTGATTACATCATTCCTCCAAATGCACACTGTTCAAAATGCTCAGTGAATATTGTATTAAATATCTACCTTTCAACCACTTATCCGGTGCTGGGCTTATAATAAGTGTATCTTTCTTTGCAGGGTCACTCAGGGGTTAGCACACGTGACTCGCACCTCCAGCATTGCGGATTTGAATCCCACCCTTGCTCTATGTGTGTGAATTCTGCACAATTTCCCCAATGTGGCATGATTTCCTCTGTTGTACACCAATCCATAGTGTGCAGCTGTTTGCCAGTATGTAGTTCAGGGCATTTTCTTGCCCTCTGCTTTCTGGGGATATGCTCAAGGCCCACTGTAACTCCATACTTGAGCAGCAGTTAGAGGGTTAGATGGATCCATCACTAGAGACAGCAGTAACACTGAATTCGCTGAGCACACACTCCATGGACAGCAATGAACTTATATTTAGTGGAATCAATTGGATATAAACAGAATTTTAAAATCAATCATAAGTAGCAGTCCAGAGCAGTCAGCGATTTCACATTTAACTGAGTATGTTAAAAGAAATTAATAATAGCTTTCACAAAAGAACACGGAATTCATCTTGTGATTTTAGCCAGTACAACACAGTATTTTGCTCAGGCAACTGGATATATATTACTCACACAACTTAAGTACGCTGCTCCAGGGTAAACAACAGTGATTCTCCTGGGATTTGAACAGGCAACCAGTGGTAGAGGGCTGGAATTAGACAATTTAGTGTTGTCAAGAAGATTAATCACTAGCCCCGAATTTCCTCCGTGAATAAGGCCCAGCTGGCCCTAATGGGACTGATTAACCTGCCAGGGGTAAATGGGGCCAGCTGTGTGGAAGGAGGAATACTGAACTTGTGTGAGCTGGGAGCCAGACGTTTTAATTGGTATTGTAGGGATGTGTTCACAGATTCTGGTTTTGCTTGACAATATTGAAATGATTCAGTCTTCAATGTCCTGGTGGTTTTGAAAACCTCTGAAGTTCCCTGTGGCATCAAAGTCTTATCCCTATGTCCACCTTAATCAGCTGGAGCATGCACTTTCAATGAAAGTGACTGAAAATGCATACATCTAACATAACTTGCTTATCCGGTGCAGGGTGACAGTGAGCCTGAAGGCTGTCCCAAAGGGGACAGGCCATGAGGTATAGGATGCCAGCTTATCGTAAAGCAGACACTCACACACTATGACCCATCTGCAGACCACCAATTCACCCAGTCTCGTGCTTTTGCTTTACAGAGGGAAACCGACACTGAACCGGGAGAACATGCAAACTCCACACGGTGTCTGGGGCAGGAATCAAAGTCACAACCCTTGAGATTAGAGGCTGATCCACCACACCACCTTGTGGCTCAAAATGACCAGGAAAAATGTTGATAAGGACTCCACCTCAGGGCTTACAGTAAGATTTAAACCAGACTTTGGTAATCGTATGCCATGTCAGGTGTTGTGAGGGATAGTAACACTTTCACACATCCATACTACATCTGGGGACATTTCTGTAAAACAATAAATAGTTAACACTGGACCAAAGCAGTAATATGCTATCTATGATAAGTGATTGATATGCACAACAGTGGCAGCACAAACAATATGACACAGAATTCTATATTTATCCATACCAGTCAGGGTCGTGGGGTACAGTGTACGTGCACAACACAATCCTCCACCATTCCAACAAATTCTGATTAACAAAAGGCTACCTTACACTATAGGAGTCATATAAAAGTTCATCTGCCATCATGTTGCATAAAAGGTTTCTAGTGGGGCTACGATGTATTTGGTTTGCATTGTAATGCGGCTCTCTCTCTTAGAAAACAAAGGCTTTGAATGTATATGTATATTTTAGATTCTGTTTGGTAGGTTATCAGTTACACAAAGAAATATCTATATGGTAATTCTGCACCATATATACACAGAAATAGTTCTACCCCAAAAATAAATGAAAAGAAATAAGAATAAACCTACAATACAAGTAGCTGTCCTTCAACATGGTACCCACTCTATATTTAATTAAAAAATGACCCCCACCCCTGCTAAAAATGCTTTGCGAACACCCATCTCAAATCCGTTCCTGAAAAAACTTGTATCATCTACTAAAAGTAAGCTCATCACCAAAGCCTACAAAGTTTCTGAGACATCTTGGATGTTTTCTTGTACACCATAATTCAAAGCATCGCTATTTTAACCTACGTTTCCATTATCATAACTCTGTCTACCACCCAGTCCCATTTCATAATATCTTTTGTTAGTCTCTTGTATTTTAGGCCAGTTAAGAACTGAAAGGCATGGACCTGCAACTCTGTAGTTCTGTAGATTACTTGACCATTTACTAGACTGGGTCAATTAAACTTTATTCTCTGAAACACAATCTTCTTCACTGGATTTGCAAGCCCTTCCTGGCTCAGCACTTGATTTTTCACTACTGAAGTTCTTCGTCTATCATTTCTTAAGTTCATTTTGGCTCACCCATATATGGCAGGGAAGAAAATAATTTACACGAGAGGGAAAAATTCCTGCAAACATCGACAAAAGTGGGAACTAAGGACTTATTTCAACCGTCATCTTAAAAAAACACTGTTATTCGGATTTTACTGTATATATTATCTAGTATACCGTAAATATTTCTAAATATTTTGTCCTGTCCCCTACTTTTCAAAAATGAATGTTTCTAATTGTGGCAGAAAAAAGAAGAATCAGAACATCTATTTCTAAGAAGAATTTTCCTTAATTTCTTTAATTATCCATTAAAAGTTCAGGCTAATTGAATATCAGTACAGATGTCAGTTAAACCAACATCATTAAAATCGTAATTCTAAAATGTGCCTGCGAAAGGTTCGGTGCGTTTTCCTTTCCAATGTCATATATAGCAGGGGATCTTAAACTTTTTAATCCGAGGACCAAAACAATCATTTGGTACCATGCCGGACCCATGAAGAGGACTGCTACGATGACATAGGAGCTGTACATAATCACGTAGCGACTCATCAAAAACACATTTGCGACCCAGAGTTTGAGACACTGTCTGAGACAAACACAAAATCAATGCTAGCGAGTCAACCGGATCGACTAAACGGACGAGTCGAACCCACAATCCAACTAAACTTCAGATTGTCGCGACGCCTCCTCTGCACGCCACTAGGGGTCACTCCTGCACCACTTCCGGACTGCCTTCTTATCCATCGTGTACTTGCCACCAGATATCTTGTTCCATTCTTGTTGCCATTTTCACCATTGTTTAGCCTAATTTGCTCTCCCTTCGTCCTGCTCTCTGCATTTAGATGTTACTCCTGTGAGCTGCTTCAAGGATGTCCATGTCCCAGACTCCTGCCGTATTCCACTGTATGGTCCCCTCTGTTCTCATCTGTTCACCACTGTGCCCTGTCTTCCACAAACTTTCAGCAATCAAATTAACATGCCTCAGTGGTCGCTTGATCTCTGCAGTTGGCATTACTATCCGGTTGCTCCTGAGACAGATATTCTGATGGCTTGAGTTTGACACACTCAGTTTAGTTAGTTTTGCGTTAAGCAAAGAAGTGGATCGATGGTTGTTTCCTGATTCAGGGGCCAATGAGATGAAAAGCAGATCTTATAAAAGCAATTGACAGCAAGGGGGCATGTATCATGAAATGCACACACAGTATTATTTAAGGTTCGTTAACTGACTTGAACTACTCTATATTCAGTTCTGTTTTCAATATAGTCAGCTATAGATAAACGGCAACAGCATTAATGTGCAACATATTCTTCTATGACATCATTTAAGCATTTGTCTTTCAAGCTCTCAGAATATACATATATAGAATAAATATCCCAAGTAAATCAGTAACAGAAGAGGAAGATTTTTACAATTACTCGGATCTCTGTTTTTCCCTCTAGCCTTAGTCTGGGGATTATGAAGTTCTATGATTTGTGATGCACCCACAAACATCGATAGATCAAAATTCGGAGGAAATTACTGTATATGTTTTGTACAACTAAATGATGGTATCCTTAGTTTCTGACAGTTTTATTTGTGTAATAATAAAAAAAAATTGCTCAGTTTGTTGTTCACACAAGGAAAAACGAACAACATACAAACACCTGTATTTTGAAAAAGTTTTTTTTTCCTATATAATGTTATTTAAATGCTAGTAAGCACTCTTTTAGAGGAAAATCTGCATTCAGAGTGTCTGTGAAAAAAAGAGTAACTAAAAAATAATCATGCCAACATATCAAGAAAAAAAATATTCACAAATAAAACAATTACAATATCAATATATGCTGTAGATTCCTTTGATTAATCAGCATTAGAATTAATCTCAGCACTCCTAAACATAGGGGTATTCCAAAAATGCAGGTTTAACACATCCTATAGAATCTGACTATTGATTGGAGGGAACTGAAAGCCCGAGTTCAGGATTTGAATCTTGACAAATCGATGGCAATGTTAAGCCCGCTTTCTGAACCGGGGGGGGGGTTCATTGATCTACAAAAGAAAAATCTTAGTCATTTTATTTTAGTCACAAATAATAAAAAATGAGAAATAAAAGTAGAGTTACTGTGGGCTGATAAGACATTTCCCATACAGTCGACAGGAACGCCTGCCTAGCTTGTGGCTGTCAGTACAGCGTATTAGCTATAAGTGTACTGCAAACCGCAGGTTGCTGCGTAGTTGAAGGTCTAGCAGGGATTGTGCTGTAAAATCCTAAACTTGAATTGTTATAATAAAATATCCAATAGTACATAAAGAGCCTGTCAAAACTACAAACACAGACATACTGAAGATAAAATGTGACAGACAAATGCTTGGAGTAATCTGCAGTTTCACGCATGTGATTAAAATATGCTCACGCTTGTCATTATTTACAGCCATTATTGCTTCTTGCAGTTAAGCTTAATGAGTGTGTAAATATGCAGCATGCGTCTACCTGTATGATTTATACAGATGTCCCTGAAAACCCAGCATTTCAAGATTATGTCAAACCTCATCAACATGAAATAATTGCAGAAAACAACAACCTGTCCATACCTGTCCTGTCCTGTCGTTCGAACGTCCTACCTATGTAACAAGTGATCTTGAACGATTACCCAGGAATATTTTATAATAGTGGGGGAAATAAAAACTCTCGAAAATTAATCAGCCAAAAGCAGGATAAACCACAGGACCACCTAATTGCGCAGTTTTTAATAAAAATATTCTTATTTTGTAAGAAAAGATTATTACAAACTACAGCTCAAGGCTCCCATTTAATGTCTAATTGCAGAAGGACAAGTAAACAAATTTAAGGCAATTTCCACTCTTCAATAAAATTCAGCATAAATGCAATATGAAGAAATGTCTACTACAATGCAGAAATTATAACGTACATACAAAGTTCTAGTCAGTCTATCAAAAGGGGGATAACTTTAAGTAAAAAAATGGCAACATTTACAGAAATAGTATGCATTTTAATTTCAGAAACAGTCATTACGATTCAACAAAAGATCCTCAAGGTGGACAGAACATCACTGGACCAGTAGCATGAGCCCAATTTATTGTCAGTTAGTAACTCTGGGTGCATCAACCACAGACATCAAGGGGCACAGTCCTGCAGGGTTTAGAAAATATATTTAATTAACACTAGACTGACAGCTGTAACATCGAGTTAAATGACTTACTGTCAAAATAACCTCTGTCCATCAAGCACAGCACACAGCATACCCTGTGACTTTTTAAGACAAACACTTAGGACTTCTGACAAATTAATTATTTTAATTTTTAATTTTAATTTAATTAATTACATTAATTAAACAAGCCCCAAGCAGACACATAGTTTCCATGACCAGACACTACACTGAAGTTCTATCAACTGTTTGTCATCTGACACCATTTGAGACACAGTGGTTTAAAAGAAGACACATCTCATTTGTTTCTTACAGCAAAAGGTGAAAGTCCTTGTCCTCTGTAATTGTACATTTATATTATAATCTGTTCTCTTGGGAAATGTATATAGCTACATTCTGCATGCAATTAAGATGATGAATTATAGAAACCGAGTAAGTATAGAAATGCCTAAAAATCTCTAAAATATTGCCCAAGGGTTTCCCAAAATAAGCAACTTCCCACACATATTTATATTATTGTTAGACACATCATAATTATATCTTGTTTGTATTTAATCTGGAATAAGAACTGCTCCTTAGAGCAAGAATCCATTAGTATAACTAGGGCTGGATTCTATGTTTATTCGGAGGCTCTGTGCTTTAAAGCTTGAATAACACTGCACACGTCAGAAAGCCTCGAAAACATAAAATGAAACAAGGGTCAAATGGGGAACCTGGGGCCAACTGCAAACTTCCCTGCAGCAGTCAGCTTGTGGCA
>JAACJT020000042.1:8093976-8116062 GCA_009936485.2 Gymnarchus niloticus
TTAAGACTCAGTGGAGGGATCCAGAGAATATTTCATGAGGAGACGCAAAGCGAGACTAGGGGGCGCTCTGCACAGAAGTACGGGTGCTAGAGCAAGGTACAATCCCAGCCACCCATGGTGCCGGGGGGGGGGGCAGGTTGTAACTTCTGCACAGATGGAAGTTATCAGGCCACCATGGAAACCGAGGGCCGCGGTTCCGTCTTGAATACATATAATGCACCACACCCTGAATATTTCTGGTCCGTGTCCCCTCAGGTTCAGCAATTTAAAGAGTATTTTTTCACCCTTCAAGATACCTCAGTCCAGCACTCCAATGTATCTCAAAAACATTCACGTTACAAAGATCTCAGGTTTGACAAATACAGTATAATGGGATGAAGTCGTGAAAGTTCGGGAGGAAAGCTCAGTGAGTGTGGAAGAGACGTTGAGCTGGGTCTAAATTCACTGATGACTCTTTGGTCCCGAGTCCGTCTTTGGATGCTCTGGCTGGGAACCTCATGTTCTGGCCCATTTAGATAGTCTGTGGTTGACCTGAACCAAGTGCGTCTGGACTGTGACTGGGAGTCAGGTTACTGGAGCAGATGCTGGTCAGAACGTGGCCAGAAACAGCAGGTGGTTCTGACTGACCTGCTCCTTCCTTAACGGTCAGCAAAGCCAGCAGCCGGTTTCCTCTTGCCTGACTTCCTGCGGACGTAGCACCGCTATGGCAGTGTAATAGGATGCATCGGCGAGGAGTCCGTCACCCCCGCCCCCTTGGACTGCAATTTCGGTGACTCCTCTACTGATCTTGGATCAGCTTCCCATCCTGCCACACCTCCGGTGTCAAACCCAGCATCCGTAGCTCTGTGTCCAGATCCAGATGGGTTGTCCCACCCCCTCACTCCTTCTAATGCCAGGATCTCATCCGGGGCTGCCTGTCAGTTGACGAGTCGAGGATGGTGCCTGAGTGATAGTCATCATGGAGGCAACGCTGAGAGGAAAACCACGATTCCAAAAAAAAAGACGAAAGCGTTGGCTGGTTTAGGAGAACCAATAACCTGTGAATGCATGGTTTTTCCATGTTTTGGATGCACATTTCCAATCATGCCTGACAGTTTTTACCAGGAGGGACTTGTAGGCAAGTTCCCCTCCCACCTCCACCTCAACTGAGCCTCCCGGGTCTCTGGCACAGCGGGTACAAGGTCGCATACGAATCACAGTGATTAGTAAACGTGGATCTTGTTGCTGTGGCAACAAATATTTTCAATGGAGATGGGTGCTGCCAAGCCACGCAGAAACATGCAAACTTTTGTACTGCAACTGACAGGAAATGATTACCTTCTGTTTGTATATTTGCTGGCCGTTATCATATTTTTATTACATACCTAAATAAGACACTCTACTTTTAAAAACTGCTGGTTTCTGGCTTTGAGTTAGAAATCTTTTCCTGAAACAAAAACGTACATCATGTTTTTCAGCGGTGGTCATTATGCTGTTACGACCATGTTTGTTTAGGTTGCATGCGTGTGACACACCGTCTCCTCGCTGGCTGACCACTCCCTCAGAAATAAACCCCACGCAAGGTAGTACTGAGTCTTATTTTAATATCAGAACAATGTCGGTCATTTGAGGCCCCTCGGGGTTCAGTAAGGTCGCAGAACTGACCCCCACGGGCACCAAGCGCTGCGGCTGGCAAGTGGCTCGAAACCGTCGCTGTGAATTACTGTGAAGATTAGCCTCTTGAGGACGCCTTTCCAAACTGAAAATGATCAAGCACCCATTCGAGGGAATATGTATGCTGTGGGGAATCCCACAGTTTTACGTTTAAAATGATCTACAAGGCTGGAGAACCCTGAGAGAGATTTAATTCAAGTGAGAGCCGTCAGTACCCTGCAGGATGAATATATACTGGATACATAATTCATATGGAAAGCGCTTTTCTGTAAGTTCACCAGCTTACTTCTGGTGAACATTCTGTGTGACAAGACATTTCGTATTAGTTGGAGATCATTGAAATATCACGTTAAAGAAATTATTTCCCTAAAGAAGCCGGTAGATTCTTAAGATATCTGTAATTCTGCAGTGTAAATAAGATTTAAAAAAAAACTTGGTTCAAGTTAAACAGCGGGAAACTAGAGGCAGCGAAATATACAGAGAATGGAATGAAAAACTGCAACAATGCACCAGATTCAGATGTCGTTTACTTTGGTCTTGAACAGAATCACATGTTTACACACTGGATCCAGTTTGAGTCTGACCTCTGTGGCTTCGAATGACCGGTGTTTTTATTTACTCTGTAATTCGATTAGTATTTTGGACCACCAAGGCTCGCTGTGGAAATTCCTAAGTGGAGATAAGTCGACCTGGACCGCAGACATCCTTCACAGAGACAATGACGGCGGCAGTCGGGGTCGATGGTGCCCTTGCTCATTTTTATTGCCGTTGCCACACTTCGGACGTCTCCAACCCTCAGGGACCATGACCACCGCCGACTGGTCCTGGTCCAAATTTACACCACAAACCTAAAATGACATGCTCTGTTCAGGGCTGTGATCCTGAGACTGTGTCCAATACAGACCGAGAGCCCTTTAAAAAACCCGTCGGGTTTGTGGTTCATGACGTGCGCACCTTGCTCACCGGAGAGCACCCCGCTTTTGAGTACGAGCTGAACGATGCCGGTGATAATGGCGGTCATAGATAAACGGAGAAATCCTGAAAAGCTGTGACGTGCAATCAAGCCAGAAGTGTGGCAGAAAGTCTGGTTCGTTAATGACAGGCCCAGGGTGACCTCGTTAGCGCAGGAAATGCACCTTCCTTTGGGGTCATTAAAGGCCTGGCTCTCAGCGGCGACCTGACTGTAGCGGACATTTCATTCGATTAAAATCCCACCCGACGCAAAGACAGCGGGCGACTTGTGGCGTGGGCTGGCGGTAAGGACTCCAAACCTCCCCCGCTGGGTTTGTCCTAATTGTTTATTTACTTTCATTACAGGTGAACGATTGGACTGATTACAGGGTAGAAAGAAAAATAGTTTTCCCCCTGCCAAGGTCCACATCCTCTGTTTCTTGCCGTCAGATTAATTTTTCATTAGCACTTAATGGCTTCCTTTCTCTGCGCCTAAACAAACAGAGCGGCAGGGAAAACCCACATCTTGCTCCGGGCCACGGAGCTGCCACACCGAGGTCCAGAGATGGCATCACATTCCCAATAGGCCGGGCCTCCCTGACTTGCTCCAATAATACACCGTAATGGACAAGCATGCCCTTGTCGCTTTTGAAAATACGCTTGGATCAACTGATTTTTAAAGTTTAAAATAACACGGGGTTTCTTGGGAGAAAGATCTGAGTTAACTCAGAGGCTCAGAAACTACCATTGTACCCTCCCCTCAGAACTGTGTTTAACTGACACTCACCCATTGCCTTTGAATCCGACTCCCTGTAATCACAAAGCTTCGTCTTCATCCTTCGGAAAAGGGAAGAGCGCTGATCCACTCGACTGATAAGTCACTTATGACGCACCGCTGTGTGACCTCTCACCTTATGTCCCCTCCTCCCGTCACCCCCCACGGATGGTAGTGACCGGGGATATGTGGCCTTGTTTACCGCACCACCGCCCATCAGGAAAGGGTCCATGGGCGGAGTGCGGGCGGGCCACATCACTGGAGGAAGGGGTCAAGGTTGCAGAGTGGCAGGCTGAAGAGTGGGCTAGGTGGGCGCGTCGACTGCCAGAGAACGCCTTACTTCAGCTCATGAAAAATACACCCTCCTCCCGTCTCACACCCTCCTGAGTGGGTGGGGTGGGGGCATAGATGGAGAGATTAAACAAGGTGGAGGATCGGAACACAGAAGCGGCACGAATGAGAGGAAGCGGCTGTGCAGATGTAACGCCGAGGGTGTTTTCAAATGTCACGGTGAACTCTACAAACACGCCTCCATTATCTTGCAGCGTGAAGCTGCGTGGTGGTGGAGGGGGGCACCCGGTGTTTGGGTGGACTGAGTGCATTTCACCTCGAAGGACACGCCGACCGACACGCTGACATTGGCAGTCAGGGTAACCGGGAAAACGTCCCCACGAAGACAGGGAGAGGTCAGAGGTCACGGACGGGGACTAACGCAGCCTTCGTGCTCCATTCACTTGTGTGAGAAGGTTTAGAGAAAAAAAACGATGGAGGAAACACAGACCGCGTTTCAAAAGTGTGGTGCTGAGAACGGCGTCTGTATTATAGGAATACTTCGGAATGTTCATTGGGAATTCCTGGCACCAAACTGGGCCAAGGTTCGGCTAAAGAGCGAGAGATTGGCAGCTAAACAACGTGATCCAAGTGGGTCTGAAAAACAAGGCTGAGAACACAACGGCTATCCATGAAGGACGATGATGGCTGCCTCTACCTTCTGACTTTTTATTTATGGGTCACTAAAGCCAGATGAGGCTAGTCTGCTTTTCCAGGCCAGCTACCCTCAGGCACCGTCATGGGTCTCCTAAATACTCTCCACCCTGCAGTAATTTCCTGTTGAGTCTGAAGTGTGGGTTGATAAAAGTGAGACCTTGAGCTGGTTGGTTGACGCATTACCGTGTGCCAGTGAAGAACAACCACTCAAGTGCGGAGGGGTGGACAGAGGACCAAGGGGTAAACCGTTGATCTTCGGTGATGGCCAAGCAGCGAGAACCCAAAACCAGCTACCACGCGAACTAAACCAGTCCCTCATACACGACTGTAGTACCTCAGAAGTCGGTGATGTTAAAACAAACACGGCTGGGGAAAAGATTCAGTCATGTACTCTGTGTGTTCTTTACCCCCCAAAGGCTTCAGAGGGTGCATTCGGTTCGAGCTCTGCGGTCAAAAGCAGCACTGGATGAGATATGGCTAATAGCCGTAAGAATTTCCGCGGCAGACGGTCGTCCCCCACAGCTGGTCCTGCTGGCCAACGCCGCAGCATGACACCGCGGTTAAGAGAAGACAGGTGTTTGGAAGGAAAGCGATAGCAGGAACCAGAAGGATGAACCAAAACAAATTCTTTAAAGGGTAACACATCACATTAAGGTCCTCTTTGCAGAGTGTTTCTGCTCCTTATGTGGACGTAGCACAAGTCTTTCCCCATAATAGCATATCGTCTAGCAATTTCTAGCAATCAATGAAAGCGTTTCTGGATGCCGGCCTCCCAGCGGTCTGACGTGTAACGTAAGGATCCTATAAGTTTCAGCATCACAGCGTCAGTCGTCACCCTTCTGTAGATCAATGTCTCTCATGGGGACTCGCCCAGATGCCCAAAGGTGGAGAAACCCATGACATTAAATCGGGAAATGAGCGGTTTCATCGATTCTGACGTGCCTGTCAGACCTGCTAGAACGTAACAGGTGTTGTGGAGCTTAAGGTCCAGATCTCAGGAGGGGAACGAGGTAATTCCCTGTCATCCATCAAAATGCACCAAACCTCTTTTGCTGGTCTAATCAGCAGCGAGTTAATAAAGTGTTGTTAATAAAGCATTGCACTAGAACCTTGTTAAAGTTTTGAACGGATGAGTGGTGCTTCAGAGACGTACGGTCTGAACGGTTGTGCAGAGAGCTGGTTTAGTGATTCTAGAACATCCTTGATGGTTGGATGCAGATATAACGGAAGTGTCCCGAGTATAGGGCCTGTGAGTATAGGGCCTTGAATCTATTCTTTGTTGCATTGTGTCAATTTTTTATTTTTTTTTTTGGGGGGGGGCTGTGGAAAAATTGAGTGGGAGGAAAACATCTGTGCAAAGACCGTCTCGGTCTCGTGTCATTCTAAGGGCATGCTGTGACGAGATGACGAGGTGCTGGATGACAGCACAGGATGAAATACAAAAGAACCACAGATGATTTGCCTTGCCCTTGTTGGCGAAAGTGAAGGAGCTTCATACGTAAACAGCGCTGAGCTAACAGGGAAACGTCCAGGACCATTCTCCTCAGTAACATTATCTCCCGCTAGTGACGTGTGCCGAAAAGGAACGGACAGGAGACACCTTTGTCTCCGAACTTCTGTCCTGTGCATTCATACACACAGAAGATCCTGTATTGGGATGCTGTCAGGAAACACCGAGCCTCTGGCATGACACCTAAAGCCAAGTTCGTGCTTCCTTTCAGCCCTGATGTCATCTACTCCCACGCTAGTGTTACACCCGTGACCCTTCGCCCGTGTGATGTGAAAACACTCTTGCAGAATACCTCTGATCAGGAGAACCCCGGGTGTTAGCCACGCTGATGCTTTTCAAGGACCACACGCGTTGCCAGAAAACCTGGTCTCAGGTAACGCTGCATCCCTCCTGCTCGCCCTTACTACAGAGCTATGATCAAAGTTTATACAACTGCCTTTTCTCGAAAGAGTATGCTTCTCTCCCGCGCTCAGATTCCTTTTTGTTTTGGCATATTGCAATGTCTGGGACCGTAGGGCAAAAAAACAAAAAATAAAATGCTCATTTATTTAGACGTAGTATTTCTCCTTCCAAAAAAGGTGATTCTGGGTTCTTACTGAAGGTGACGCATAGGGACCAAATAAACCAAGACTGAGGGAGACTCGGAGGAGCTCCAACCTTAAATCTTCCCTGTATATACTAGCCAAAAGGCCAGGCTAGTCACGTGACTCCAAACCCTCACTGAAATCATGATAGCTGTTTCTTGTTATTATTTTCAGTGTGTTGTGCACAACATCCGTTATTTTTTTGGGGAATAGCAGAATAAAAACAGACCTTTCCGGACCCAACGGGTCGGAAAACCAGCAGAAGGGTGATCGACTAGCCAACCGCCCGTGTGGCGGGAGAGGAACTGATTTCGGACAGATAAAAGGCATTTGAAACGGCCTCTCAACAGGATGTGTTCCTGCGTTTCCACATAGGTAGTGTAATGCTCTCCAGATGTGGGGGGGCTCCTTGCAGACAGTCTGACCTGACCAAACTGCTCTGTGGTGTGGGGATGGGGGGAGGCATCTGAAGAACATGGGCCCCCCGGCACACGGAGTCCCAGAATGACCCGACAACAGCGCATCCTAGTCACGGCCTCATCGCAGGTGGTGGGGGTAAAATGCCCCTGAGAAATTTCATTGGTTAAATTCTGTCGTTTGTCTTTTCCTGGGAACGGATCCCTTGTCACTTAAGAATATCTCAGGAGAAACACTCTCTGTAGCTCGAAGAAGAGACCTGTAATGCCCAGTGTAAAAATCTTCAGTGGTAAAATCCACCATCTGTAATGAAGGAATCCAACACATAGGAACCAGTCTGTTGGCAAAAAATTGGAAACAGAAATAGAAAACAGAGCAATTTATTGTATTTAAAGGTAATGAAGGAGACTCTTAACATCAAGGTACAACCAAACCAAAAGACATTCAAGCTCCAACTTTGCAAACACATGTCAGGGTTCAGTGTCACCCCAAGAGGCTGGATTACAATCTTACTTTCAAACTGGTTCAGAAACACCCGGCTGACAGTCCACATCGATCAATGCTTGTTCCCGTGTTTCTCACCTGTGCCAGACTTTCTCTGAGTTGGTCTTTGCTCCAACACTGACTGTTAGCCAAACCTTCATCCTGGAGCGCCGCTGCTTCAGAACAAACAGTTCAACGCAGGTTGGCCCTGGTCCATGCGAGCAGTAATTAGAGCAAATCAGCTTTCTAGCTCTACAAAAGGCCTTTGGTTTCTTTCTTCAACATTTCACTGGTTGGAAGGTCCAAGACCACCATCTTGCCTGCATCCAGCAGGATGCATCAAACTTCTTCTCAATGGAGCTCTATGGCAGACCAAACCATGCTGGTTTTCAGCAGGGTTTTATACTTGCTAAATAAGAGGTCAGCCCATTGTATTGTGGGCATTGATGAAGTGCCTTGAGAGTTTCAGGCCCTGCCAAAGAAATCCACTCAGCACATTTCTCACTATGTCTACTAAATTGCTAATTTTCCATGGGAGTAGTCCACAATTAGCACACTGAAGACAGACGAAAACCTGTTACTTATACTTTTTTTAAAAAGCACTATGGCTAACAGCTACACGCTCTTCATCAAGCCTTAGTTATGTTATATTTTTACATTTTTTTTTAATTCTTCAAAAGGTAAAATGTGGCTTGACTCTTAGCTGTGGTTGAACAATCGATGAAATTTAAGAAGTGTTCCCTGCTCTCATGGAAACGCGAGGTCGCAGCGCTCATTGAGCGTGTTGATGGATAACCACTTTTTATGTCTCTGATCCGCAAATGTTTCAGCGAAACAGACAGAGCCTGGCAAGCCGCTGCGGTGAGCTTAACCGCGAACCTCACATTTTCTTCTGACTTATTTCACACTGACTCAGCACAGCCTGGACCCTCGGCTCAAGTTCCTTTTGATTTTCCCGTTCGAAATGTCTGAAAGCTGCAGCTGAACCTACCTTTCCTGAAACGTGGTGCTCTTAATGCGTTTTGTTAAGCATTTCCTCACGTCTCGTCCTCCGAGTTTGAGTAGGAGACGCTTCTAAGCTAGCTGGCCCTTGGGAGCCACACATGCAGCCTGTTGCTGACAGTCACACGGTCCGCCGCCATCGTTCTGGCTCTCTCTGCTGAGGTCCGACAGGGAGCCCCTTTCTCACTTTCCACAGTTCAGTCGGGCGTGTGAAGTCTTCGATTACTCTAAGACTGGCTAAAAAAAGACATTCTGTGGCAAACCTGCACCTAGAAACTTATTAATGTGCACCGGTATCTTTGTTAATGAATAACTGAATAAACACTGAGTGATTCATGATATGCCACCTGTTGAAGGCGCCTTCACAAAGCAAAATAACGCAATGGATACACATGACGTCCACACCTATACTAGACTACACTAACAGACAAATAAGTTAAGAATACATAATACGACTTTATATTTTATTTTAAAGGTACTTCACATAATACAAAAATATTGATCACAGTGTACTTTCCGAAAGACTGAAATGCTAGGAAGAAGAATGTTGCAAACAATTAGTGGCAATAAATTATAAAATCATTATCTGACACATACAAATAAAAACGATAATCATACAAAACAGACTGTGTGTGTAAGTCTTCAGTAAGTTCATTACATTATGCTCAGGTCCATCTTTTTTTTTTTTATAGCTTCCCATTGGCGCGGCTCCCATTGCTGCTGTTGTCATGGTGGTAGTTGTTTATTTTTCCCATAATTCCACGCACTCTGTGTCCATTGGATGTTGAGCCTATTTGGTGAAGGGACAGAGTTTACCAGTTCGTCCTACAGCCACATCAGGTCCTTGGGCTCAGTCCTGTCTTCTCCAGTACGTGGGTATACAGCGGCAGACCTCCTCGCTGAAATAAAATCCCGCTTCACACTTTTTCCGGCGCGCCTCACAGGGGGGGCGATAGCAGCTGAAAGCCAACAGAGACTAAATTAATCCCGGGGGGGGGGGGTATCACAACACGGCTACGGTGGTCGACTGACATCGAAACGCACTGTTTCCCTGCTCCGCTGTTGTGCAAACACAGCATTAGAGAGGAGGCAGCACAGATGAGGCATTGTGAGGAAGACGCTGGGGCCGTTTGTTGATGTTTCACTAACAGAGACTACGGGAGGTAACACCACCCCATCCTGGCACGCTGACATCGACTCGGCAGACCTGGCTGGGAGACATCGGAAACCCCAACCACTGCCAAATGCAGAACATGAGTCCAGGTCATCTCGTTATTGACAAGGAGTGGAGGCTTAGGGCAAAGAGCAAGTGGACTCCCGTGAAATCTGTCCCCATGTCCGGGACCCCCAAAAAACAAAAACGCTCAGTAGGATGCTGGTGAAGAGGCAGCGAACCTTTCGCCACATCAGCCTACTCGGAATTTCCCTCCGACGCAGGACACCAAATCCGACTGAATTACAGCTGGCTGGCTGGCAGAGGTATATAAATCACAAGCAAGTATAAACACTGCCATTCCTTATAGACAAAGCTGAGAGCTAGGCTACATAATAAACTAAAAAAATAAACATACATGTCTAATCCAGAGTAGCTTCCCCAGGAGCAAGGTGATATGATATATGATATGACATGATATGCTATGACGTGACATGATATGATGTGATATGACGTGATATGATGTGACGTAATATGATATGACGTGATGTAATATGACGTGATATATGACGTGACATGATATGATGTGATATGATGTGATGTAATATGATATGACGTGATATGACGTGATATGATGTGGCGTAATCTGATATGACGTGATGTGATATGACGTGACATGATATGATGTGATATGACGTGATATGATGTGACGTAATATGATATGACGTGATGTGATATGACGTGATATGATGTGGCGTAATCTGATATGACGTGATGTGATATGACGTGATATATGACGTGACATGATATGATGTGATATGATGTGATGTAATATGATATGACGTGATGTGATATGACGTGATATGATGTGGCGTAATCTGATATGACGTGATGTGATATGACGTGATATATGACGTGACATGATATGATGTGATATGATGTGATGTAATATGATATGACGTGATGTGATATGACGTGATATGATGTGGCGTAATATGACGTGATATATGACGTGATATGATATGACATGATGTGATATGATGTGACTTATATGACGTGATATGATGTGACGTGATATGATCCGATATTATATGATGTGATATGACATGATATGATATGACATGATATAATAAGACTTATCCAGTACATGATTTCGGTGAGCCTACAGGCACAGTTCATCAAGCATCACATACCAGTTCTCCCACAGGCTCACGCCAATGAGGATTCTGGCTTGTCACCAGATGTTTTCGCCACAGAGGCCTTGGTTACCTGCAGGTGGCCTGGTGGAATCGCCTTCCACGGAGGAAGCAGCGGTTCGGCGACTCCGTGCACTCGCAAGCACACTTGGCTACATTCAGGGGCTGGTGCTTGGGGCACGTCTTGGTGCAGACGCACTGGCAGGTGTCCTTGTTGAAGACATGCCCGGGTCCGCAGGGGGCCGCCGGTGCCTTGCAGACGCACTGGCAGGCGCGTCCGTCCAGCACGCGCCCAGGGCCGCATGGCGCCTGCCCCCGTCTCCTGCACACACACTGACACGTCTCCTCATCCAACTCCCTGTCAGGTCCGCACAATTCATCGGTGAAAAACTCCGCCGGCCCTTGGGATTGGGGGAGGGGTGGAGGAACGGTGTCAGCTTACTGTTTCACGTTAAGCACGTGGTTTCCGTTAAGATAAGGGAGACACCACATTCATTCTCAAATTCTGTTCCCGCTTGCTGCATTGGATCTGCTCGCAGAGAACCGCATGCACGTGTTCGCAAGTGTGCGATTCGTGGGGGGGTCACATGTCATTTTGATTAGCTGCGTGTTTGCAGCTTGTGCTTATCTGCATAAAGAGCCATGTGTACGCACCCTATGGAAAGCTTAGCGTCTGCATTTCTGGCCAAAGCTCAATGTTGTTGTTTGACATTTTAATAAACTTTTTGAAAAAGAACATTCCTATTTAAAACTCCTCGCGACGTTTTCTCTCTCTCCCCCCCCCCATGGTACAAACAGATGTTTCCCCTTGCATGCTGGCAAATCGTTTAACTCAACTAGCTAATTCGATTACCCCGTTTCTATGCGACGATAAAAAAGCTCAAAGCAGCGTCCGTAATAGACCGCAGGTTCTCCGCTGTCGCAATGTTTGGGCCTTCAAACAAACGCATTCCGACCGCGGTAGAATGGGGGAGCATCGCAACTCAGATGAAAGGAAAGACTAAGAAAGTCAGTTTTACTGCGGAATTAAATTATCGCTCTACTATGATCTTTCAACTATGACACATTGTAATTTACAACAACACAGCTGTAATTGCCCAATACTACGACAATATTCAAGCAATAAAAACAAAGTAAGTCATTAAATGTTCTAACTTTTAGTTCTTACTATAATCAAGACGATGACATTTAGTTTTTTGTTCCATGGAAGCGTTTATAGAAATGCCTGCGAATCTGTTTATGTGAATCTTTTGGTGCCAGGGGTTTTCTAAAAAGCGTTTTCATCTGCATGCTAGAAGGCACCGTGTTCACTACGCTGTGCCATCCCATAATCACAGGGCTCAGCCTGACACATCCAGTTGGCCGAGCTGTTGACGGGCTTCTTGTTCCCCTTCATCTCCCGTGGGTTTCTGCACATTTCCCGTGTGCAAGAAACCTAACCAAACCTAACACCGGAATGGTAGTAAGTGAGCAAACTCATTGGGATTTACTGAGCGCCCATCCTTCGGGTGGACAGGTGGTCAGATGCAGGATGCGTCTCCTGGAGGGGTGGGTGCTGACGCCAAGGGGTATCGCCCTCTGAGAATCGCATGCCCTCTTCAAGCCTTTCACTCTGATCGAAACCAGCCTGGGTCTGTATGTTTTAACGTTTTTAAAATGTTTCTTCTACCAACACGACCGTTAGAATAATAATGAAGATTGAACTTGTACGCCTGCTGTGTGGTCACGGTGTAAATGCCGCAAATCACCGTGTGGCTTCAGAGATCTGTGCAGCGAATGCTAGTCAGCCAGAGCTGGCCATCTCCGGCGGTCCTGGTGAAATGTACCTGGGCCTGATGGGAAAGTGGCATCGCGCTGGAGCACACATCTGCAAAGGTAGCTGTCCCAGCTGTGGTTCTTCGGACAAGTCCTGTTGGCCACGTTGCACCTGTGAAAGAGCACAGTTTGCCCGTTTACAGGATGCGTGAACATTTCAGCTCATGCATGGACGGCCTTGACAGATCCTCCACGTGTAACTGGGCCTCACGTGCCCCCTTGTGAATCACTGGCAGCAGAAGTATGTCCTCCACGCAGAGCTTCATCTTAATACTGTATCGACCGCAGCTCCTCAAAGCAGTGGGGGGTATGGCAGATGCAATGCATCGTGGAATGCAGACCGGTATGGCGCTGGGTTCTGTCACCCTGACGCATGTTGCCGAAGGCATACCCACTTCATACCCTTAAGTGATTAAAAAAACACACGTTCCTGTCGGGTTGGGGATCTGGTGGTCTATCAGCCGACCATGCAGACCCCCAGACCCTCGCACAGCAGGACTAATGATACAGGGGCTATGATCCATAATCGCCACACCAAACAGCAGAGCCAGACCCACCCCCCTTCTACACTCTGACTCACCTTTTACTTCCATTCCCCGGTAGCCCTTCCATCCCCCAGGTGGCCCTTCCATTCCCCCAGTGGCCCTTCTGTCCCACGGTGGCCTTTCTGTCCCCAGATGGCCCTTCCATCCCCCAGGTGGCCCTTCCATCCCCCCAGTGGCCCTTCTGTCCCACGGTGGCCTTTCTGTTCCCTGGTGGCCTTTCCATGTCCGGGAGGCCCCATCATACTGCTGTCAGCATCTTGCTTTTCCCACAGGAACCCTGCGAAATCTGAGCTGACTGCTAGAAAAGCACATGAGAGCTTGCAAAGCTCCTGGTATTATGAAGATACTACCTCCAGGATAGTCTTAGGCGACACTAGTCAGGTATGGACATGTCTCTGTCATCACAGCAGTCCACTGCTGGTTCTGCTTTGTTTTCTACTTGGTAGCGTTGGTCTGGGTCAACAAGCCCAGTTCACCTGAGAGATGACCTTCTTACCCATGCATGTCACTGGTGTCACTTGCCCACTTCATAAACAAGCAAAACACTTCAACCTTTAATGCTATTAATCCAGAAAAAACACAAAAACAGTGTTTATCCTTGGAAGCACCTGGAGCTTTGCGGAGTTCTGCAGGTCTTACGAGTAAGTCTGAGTATTCTGTCACCTTCAAGGAGATCATACTCCTGAATTTTACAAACACCAGGCCTGAAATCCAACTGCACTCTCTTTTTCCCAACCTTCTGTACCCTCAGAAAAGGTATCTGTGAGGTCCTAAAGTCTAGAATGGCTGTCATACTGTGTTATCTTAACAGCCTTTTAAGGCAAAAGTACTTTAGGCTCCCAAGAGGAAGCTAAGAGACCAGGTAATGTTCTTCTGTGAGAAGGCAATGAAGCTCTCCAGACAGGCAGAAGAGCAGATCCACTGGTGATCAACACATTTCTTTATGATAAGAACACGCATGCCCTAAATGAATCACTGCACATACTCCCCAGGATATTCCCTAAATGGGGGGTTGAAAGGTTGAAATATGAGTTCCCGTGCAGATACTGACATAACATTTAGGAGGGAAAACATCCCAGATTCAACATGTTTACCTTCAAATCCCACGTTAGCACAGTCGAGTCGAATTTAGCATAGCTCAGTCCACATTTAGCGCATCTGTGAGCTGAGAAAATGGGGCCAAATTCCACATCGCGGGATGTGTCCCTTGGTAGACGGCGTTCTACAAACCTATCCACAGGAAGTTAGCAGTCAGAAGTGAACTTTCAGATCTAAGGTGTGGAACATAAAGTCAAGACAGAGAAAGGGTGGTTGCATCTCCTTTAGAAGTGAAACAACATATCCGACTGTCCTTTCGATATGATTTATGAAGGTGCAGTTCACATGGTGTGACTCTATTCCGACATGGCTTTGCTGGCGACGGCCATCCATGACCTTGACTCTGCTGCTTCATCAATGTGAGAAGCTTTCTGACACCACAGATCCACGTTTTCCCTGAGTGTTTAACCTGTTCAGATGGCACCGTGGTCTCTGCTGTTATGGGATGACAAGGTGATGGTTATCTGTCCACACACAAAGAATTAAGAATGGCCAAGACCTCTTCCCAATGACGCCGTCTTGGATGAACCATTCAGCGTTTCCGGGAAGTTCTGCGATCGCTGGCTTCGGGTGTTTCAGGAATGTCAACTAGCACCAGCTGGTTCATGGTACGCCAAAATGAGAATGTCATATCACCGGGAAAAATGGAGTTGAACTACAGGTCAGCCATGGCCAAGATGAAGTATGGGTCAAAGTGTGAAGAGATGCAGTGGAAAAGCACTAAATGTGGTCACACAGTAGGTCAAACCAGATATAAATAATTAATCTGTCCATACATGGAGGAATAACCAATTATGGAGACATGGAATGTCATTGTCCTCATGTAGTGCACCCCAAAATCAAAGGGGATGGGAATTTTTGAGAAAGCTGACGTTTGTAACTGTCCTCGTTCGCGACTCTCAGCCCGTCGTTCATGCTGACAGGCCAGTGGTGTGTTTCCAAAGATCGAGCACCTAGCAGCTCAGACAGACACCGCATGCGAATCGTGGCACATGGGAGACATCAGCCTTATATGAACCCATGGCTACGACAGGCACCTGTGGCTTGGCTAATGCGGAACACATGTGCCACATGCTAAAATTGCAAAATGAAACCGTGTTTTTTTTCAAAGCCTGCTTTTAAATCTTGAACGGCGTCTGGTTATAATTGACAAGATCACATGTCAGGTTAGGCACTAGAAAAGGTGCCCCGACCTCACAATTTTCTTACAGTGGTGTGACGTGTCGACTGTGAGGTAAAGGTATCCGGGGCGAACTGTGACAGTGAATGTTATTATGGGATAAGTCTTTAAAGTTGTCAGTATTCCTGCTGGTGAGAGTGCTTTTTAGCATTTTTCCATCCATCCATCCATCCATCCATCCATCCATCCATAGTCATCCTTCTATCTATCTTATCCTAGTCAGGGTTGTGGGGTGGGGAGTTCCTGGAGCCTATCCTGGGCAGCGCAGGACACAAGCCTGGGGTACAGCCTGCCTTAAAATAGTCCCCTCTTGTTAATTTCCACTAGTATTTCCGTACTCTAAGGTTCACTTCCATACTGGCGATCTGGCACCACTGCCAAGATCGACAAAGCGTTTTGGGCCACAGAGCCGCCTTTCAGCCTGACGAAATAGTTTAGGACAGCAGGAAGAGGAGATCCTGATCCATGCTGAGTGCCACCATGCTCGAGCATGTGGAGATCTGCCGGCTGTATTTCGGCCTGCCGCTGCGTCCTCGCCACCCAAGGGAAATGTCGCCGTTTGAGGCCCAGAATGTATGCGCTTCTACTTACACCAGGAGATCCCATCATAGTTCTCAGAGGCATCACAACATCCCCACATTTTGCCATTTACAAATCCCTCCGACAGACGGCCTCATTCATGGGGGGTGGAGGTGGTCGGGTTTCGGGGTCTACGTGTAAACAAATCACAAAGCCTCCACAGGTAGCACCAGGGGAACCTCACTGTGGACAGGACCCTCTAGCAGAGGTCAATATTTTATCATTGCCTTAAAACAGGCTAGTCCTGGCTGCTGCATTCTTCCCAAACTGGCACATCTTATCTGACAGTTGGTTCAGGTCAGTACCTGCTCTCTTCATTGAGGCTATATTTTAAAGCCCGTGTGTGCGCATATCACACACCCAACCTCATTTGGAGTACAGTCATACACAGAATTGGCTGACGTATTTAACATCGATGGAACCACTAAGGCAAAAAAGGACAGAATAATTCATATTACAAATATATTTATTATATATTAGATTATGGAAAGGATATGTCTTGGAGGATCTGATCACTTAGGATTAAAACTTCTCTTGGTCTCTATGAAAGGCATCACCTTTTTATGGTGAAAATGTAGAGTCAAGTTTTATACCCTCAAAATGCATTCATGTATCCCCCAGTGAGGTTCTACATGCCCCCACCCCCCTGGAGAGGGGGCATGACCCCAAAGTTCAGGGCCACGACATAACGAGTTACTGAATCCATCAGTTGTGTTACCGTTCTAGACCTCCTTTGGGAACAGTTCATTCTGGGCCGTGCCCGAGGAAACGCAAGGCGACGGCAATGTTGCTGTGCAACAGAACAATTTTCTCCAAAATGAAAACGCTCAAAAAGAAAAAAAAAGCCACATCCAGCCAAGTGAGTTGGTCCGCCCATAAAAAACACCTCATTCCCACAGGAAATGAGCATGGCTTCATCATCAGTCGCTTTAACATCGCCAGCATCCTGGCCCAAAACAAACATGGCCGAACTGTACGCACATCCCCCATGAGTAACAGTTTACACCTCGGTTAATTAAACAGCCCTCTTTGAGCTGTCTGACGACCCACAGCCTAAAAGTCTCCCCTTCTGGTCAGGCACATCTCCACACTTGTGTTCTAACAGACTCAAATCCTCTCTTGTTTGATCGCAGCGGCTTTTTCGGTTAGTAGCTAACTGGAACGACTCATACGTGCCTCTCCTTTCCGTACGCTTCACTCGGGGTGCTTCAGGAATCGATCCACCTGGACAGTTTCTGTCAATTTAGAACCTGGTCCAGCCATTGGAGTGTTCTCTGTTGTAATACCCACCTGTTCCCTTGCTGTCCAACGTTATTTTCTAGGCGTGCACATTGATGATCTCTCCTGCTAAGACTGATGAACTAAACAGTAAACAGACTTTCAGGGGGGTAAAAACAGTACTGTTGTAAGCTCTTTGCTGAAGGAGCCGGTTTAGTTGTGAGGTAAATCTCAATCCGCAAGCCGTGGTAACTTCCCAAAAGCAGGAACTCCGAGCAAAACTGATGGGGCCTGTAAAGATTTCTTCACAAGCAGCGCAAAAATCAGAAGATCGAGCTGTTTCAAGACATTCCCAAAAACATTCTGCAGAATATTAAAAGGCTTCCTTCTAAGAGTTATAGTAAAGTTCATTAAGTTCTCAGATGCACTCCCTAGAATGGAAAGTTCATCAAAAACTATACAGGAACTCCCTGAACAATGATATGCTACAACAACACATCGGCAGGAAGCTCTCTGAAGAAGAACAATGAGCTTCCTCAGTAAATTACCTAATATTCAGAGCGAGGGAAGTCACACTGGGCCAAGCTAAGGGCCACCGTGCCCCAGTTCAAATCTCCCCGCTTAAAAAGGGAGCGAGTCAAGATTCTACGTGCCTGGTGGTAAACGTGCAAAGATGTCAGAAGATTAGTTTTCATGGAAATTTTCTTTTATAAGCAGGATCACTCCCACTATAACATAATCAAATAATTGTAGCAGTATATCCCTGCGATGTTTTCTATGCTATTTCAAACTTAAATAGCTTTTTTTTAATAGAAAAAACAACGGACATGTCTGTAGCAACGGGGCATGCTAACATTTTTAAAAAGGTACTTACTCTGGGAGCGCCCGTCTTATGATGGAGTGAGCTTGTCTGAAAATGTCCAGCTTGGAAAGGCAGCGGCACAAGGTGTGGTTGGCGAAGCCGATGGTCACGGGCTTGGTCCCTTGGGTGATGGGCACCGTGATTTCAAAGAGCTGGAGCAGAGGAGAAGGTCGGGCATGAAAACTGGAAAGTGACACCAGGCTGAGTGTAACTGTTAGCGAATCACAGGAGAGAGTCTCTTGTACTTCAGCTCCTCATCGTGTGCAGGCTGGAAACATCAGAAGATATCGACTCAGATTAGGAGCAGCTGGACAAGAAACATCGTGAAACTGCAACACAACATTCTGGCTGTAAAACCGCAGCGTGTCCAAACTGAGCACCGCCGCTGGCCGCGCTGAACACGGGAAGCAGGAAATGGTGGCACTGGCTGATTAAGATGTCACACGGCCTGGGCACCAAGTGTCACTTGTCCTGAGTCTGCTTTATCGCCTGTGGAGGAAGCTTCTGGAATTTCACCGTGGCAACGGAGCTTTGCTGAGATACATGCACACTTGAGAAGAGGTCATTCCTTTTCAGGCAACAATACAGAGTCTAGCTGTTCAGTAAGCAGGGTTATCACCGTGCCACACTTGACACTCACCCTAAGGGCCAGCCTGGAAAATCCTGATACCTTATAAACAGCTATGTTCTACTTTTACTATCATCCATCCATCCATCCATCCATCCATCCATCCATCCATCCATCCATCCATCCATCTTTTAACCACTCAACTTGGTTATTGTTGTGAGGTATTATTATCATTATTGTTGTTATTGTTATTATTGTTTAACTGAATTCATCGTGGTTTATTCTGTTCGGTTCTATTACTGTGTATTAGTCCCACACACACACATACAAATACACAGACGCACCCAGAATCCTGTCCCTCATCCTCTAGGGAGCGCTCTACATCTCTGGGTAAACAGAGGGACAGCCTTGACTCCCAGAGGCTGATGGTTCTGCGTGTCTCTGATACCAACAGGAGTGCTGCTCGGGGCAATACATCAGAGCGGCCTCGTACCCTTGACACCGCCGTTGGGGCGGTCACCTAACAAGCTCGGGAGCCTCCCTTCCCTTTGCACGTTCCCATGGTAACCTCGCCCTTCCACTGCCTCATCTCAGGCCAGACATCGGAAAAGACCTCTTTAATACTGTCGGCACTTCACTCCACCATAACCAGCCTTTACAGTAAAATAAACAAACGTGATCACCCCGCACAACAAGCGACAGCCACACAAAGACAAGCACGTGTCTCTCCTGTTTACCGAACTCTTGCAGCAATTTGACGATCCAGTGGGTCCCTCAAAAACGGCAGCCCTCCTCTCCTGAATAGAAGTACCTGATTGAACGGTACAGGGTCTTGAATCAGATAAATAGCCAGGTATATGGCTGGCTTGCTAGGCCGGACTGAGACAGACAGCCATGGATCCATCTGGGCTGCTGAAGGAGCTTTCAGAACTTCTATCTCTGGGTCTAATCATGAGTGTGGTCCTTACTCGAAGCCTTGACACTGTTTACAACGTTACATTTTCTCTATTTCTGCATGAAAGCCGTGGTGTTTCACTAAGGCATGTACCTCAGCTCTTGTGCGATTTGTCTTCTATGACCCGGGCTGGTGTTTCAAAAGTGACAGTTACCGGACTGCCTGTGATCATGTTTGATACTTTATACATGAATTCAGAAAAAATATGAGTCTCGACATGTTATAGAAAGGCTCTGCCTATGCAGTAGAATACAAGATAGAGTAAGATTCTTCCCATTGGTTGACGTTTCAGCCTGAAATGTGAAGCATGTCTTCATTAAGCTATACCCGGGCAATGAGAACAAGTCACAACACCGTCAAAGCTGAGCTGAGGTTCAATTCAGCCTTTCCTTCGAAGGGGGGGCTGTCCCGCATGTAATCTCTGAGACGCTACGGGAACATCACTGGAACTATCCCAAGCTGAGCAGGCAGAGAAAAGAAACTGTCGACTGGTAACTCCCCCTCTGCCAACCTCACCATCTCTCCACCCCCCACATCACAAATGTTTTCCTGGAACCTCAACACTGCCTCGACAGGGAATGTGGGAAGCCTGATGACAGCTTGGCTTTAGCAAGGGGGTGTATCGCTCTACAAGAAAAACAAAGACATTTAAATAGCAAAGGAGATGATTAGAGTAGCAGTTTGGCACAGGAGAGTTGCCTAACCGGAGGTTAGTAAAGAATGACCAGGAAACCAGCAGCGGTTAGCTCTGACGACCATATTTAACTGTTAAAATTTGTTCACGGTACTGGGGAAGTGTCAGACTTTCCCAGTTCATTCTGGTGTTACGAACTACTCTGACCTTAACAACCAACCCCATCCCTCCCCCCAAAAAAAAATTATAATAACCTGGCTAGAATCAAAATCATTAAAGCAAGTTCAGTAGCCTTCTGTCCAACTCTATACATTTATAACACGATGCATTTTGATAATTCATTAAATATTAATGATAAATAATGAAAGTGAAGTTGACAGATTTGTCCGTTGCTTCATTCTTAGTAAAGTCTCCTTCTGCGACACAGAGGGTCACGGCGGCGGGTTTGGGGCAGTGGGGGTCAGCGGTCTCGGCTCACCGTTTTGCTGATGTAGGAGGTGCTGACGTTCATGCACTGCAGCTCCTCGCTGTTGCAGCAGCCTCCACATCTGTAGACAGACACGCAGGGTGGTTTATAGAAGGTGTTTGTAGCCGCCCCCAGCTCTTTCCCCACATCTAAACACACTTCACGTGGCATGCACAGCGTCTTTCTCCACTCTGACTCTATACCTGTTGGATGCACGTTGAGAGAATCGAGACAGGGAGACGACATGCGTTAGAATGACAACAAGGGACTCGGCAGGTCCTTCATTTTTAATTACACTTGTTTCTTTATTGCATGTGCATTTTAAAAAAATGGTTATTTATGTTGCCTGCATTTGTGTTTTGTTCAACGCTCATGTCATTTAAGAACAATTTACTAAACTAGCTGCCATTTATCTTAAGGAAATAAAAAAAAACTTTCTGCTATTTATATCGTGTAAGGTTACACAAAAGGCTTCAGAGGAGTTGTGGATTGAACAGGCTCCTCAAGTGAATGAATTCGTACAATGCATGAGGGCGACGTACTTTTGAAAACGTCCAAATCGAAGAAAGCAGCCGCGAACGTGAGCGGCTCCTCGGTGTCGGAGCCGGCGGCGCGCACCCGGCCCGGGCGACGCTGGCCGAGTTTGTATCGGCAGCGCAGCGACGTCCAGCGCCCGCGGTACACGAGGCGCATCAGCTCGTCGACGCTCGACGCGGCCCGCAGCTGCTGCTCCAGCTCGTGCTGCTCGTCTTCCTGCGCAGACATACAAAAGCATCTTTAATCGTTTTAGGAGAAACTGAGAATTCCCTTAAAACGCTAGCCCCGAATAACTGTGGTGTTCTTCATCCCCCATGTTCCCTGCAGCCTTAATTAGGATAAACACACACACATACATACATACATACATACATATGTATGCATAGATGATACTTTATTGACCCCTGGAGGGAAATTCATGACTTTCTGTGATATTATTGTTGACCTGAGCCAGCACTTCATACAATCGTGAAGCTGCAAATATGAGCACATTTAAACACTTAGTGTCACACGTTCAGATTTCAGAGTCACTTCTCGCCGATCGTCTCCCAGTTGTGTGCAAACGTCGTTCTCGGAGTGTTTTAAGAGCGCCTGGGTATGACATAATGTGCTCCACGCTAACATTGAAATCCACATGCTTGTGAATCTGGATTTATAATAACTCAACAGGGACAGAGTTGAGATTAGAAAGCTTGATGAACTTTCTTGTGGGTTCCAGCATGAAACCGCCCCCAAACTTCAATTAGGGGGAAATAAATTTCCCCAATAGCCCAGGAGAAGACATGTAACACCGTCTGCTGTGGGCCTGTGTGCAGGGAGGGCCCCCCCCCGCCCCCCCCACCTGGCGCCCCCGAGCCCCCCGGGGCACCCCACAGGGAAAGGCGCGGTGGGGGGGGCAGGGGCCATACTGACAGGCGG
>JAACJT020000042.1:8116162-8134359 GCA_009936485.2 Gymnarchus niloticus
CTTAAACCACTCTGTTGTTCCATATTCGGTTCTGACTGTTGCTTCTTGACTCGCATACAGGTTCCTTAGGAGAGAGACCTGCAGGCATGCAATTTAACACCTGGATTGGGGCTAAGAAGCCATTTTTTTGAGCTTAAGCTGGCAACTGCAGGACCACCGGCTTGGTGCTTTGATCGCTGTCTGGCTGGCTGCTGTCTTCTGATGCAGTTCGGTTAGTACGTTTGCACATATTTCAGCCGCTGCGCTAGAATGTTGCCGTGTGACTAGGCTTTAGAGGAATCGCCCTCTGTAGAGGGCCGTCCTGGCGCGTGACCCTTGTTAACACGGTGATAGGAGCTGGGTAAACCTGCACAGTGCCTTATTAGGGATATTTGGGATATACGTATGTTTTGGGCTGTGGTTCCAGAAAGACCGCCAGACATGTGACAGAAGACGTTTATTTTCGTCAAGGTCACTTGGGCTCAGCCACGAATGTGCAGAAGGACTGCTTCAGCGCTCTGCCGAGCGAGAGGGATGGACGCAGCCTATTTCCCAGGGAGTCCTGCCAAGGCCATCCCACTAATCCGCTGGGAAAAACTATGGAGCCCCTTGTTTGATCCTGAGACATTCCAGTCCAGCTCCCGATGGGCAAGACTGAGTTTATTTCTGCAGAAACTTGGACAGTTGATGTTACCCTACTCTGCTGGAGGTCAACTACACAACACACACACACACACACACACCTTTGGCTCAACACCGAAAGCTCTAACTACAAGTCTCAGAAATGCCATCTCTGTTGTACCCTTGAGCAAGGCACCTGTTAGAGTGTAGCTTCTGATAGTGTCTTTGGACGAAAATCTTGTCGGGAAAATCAGAAATATTGATAACGTGTCAACAATCCCCAAATCTACGGTAATATTTCTCGCTGCTTTATCGGTAGATTTCTAATCCTGGGTTGAGTTCCTCTTCAGAAACTCAAAAGCCATGACAGAGTTGAACAACGTAAAAATACTGTGAAAACAGGAGATTTGAAGGCAGAACAAGAGCTATTCCATTTATTTTATTTTTTTTCAATTTTTAATAGAAATTCTCTTGATGGGAACTGAAGCCTCCCTGCAAAGTCTTAATATACAGCAGCGAAGCTGGATCAGGCTACCACACCAGGACACGGTCACTGAATCTTGCTGCAGCGTGGCGATTGCCCCTTGATCAGCCATGAATCTCAGGGGCCAGGGATCACTGTTACCCAGACTGTTTTGTTTTACAGTGCCAGACGGGCCTCCGTGGATGCATTTCTTTGCAACCAACGGATGTCTGTTTACCTTGAGCTCCAATTAGGTTCAGTGGTGGTTTTCTGGATAAAATCCAAACTGGGGGGCGCTGGTGGTGGGGCGGGTCGTCTCCATGAACTGTATTTGTGTTGCTTGGCTGACAAATACAGCCAGAATTTGCAGGTCCAAGAAATGGATACTGGTATACAACTCCGTCAATGCCATGGCTTTACCTCAGTCCCAATCTGAGGAAAAATCGAACCTCGAGCATGCAGTACAGACCACTGCAACTTTAGATATCAGTCCTGCTCCATTGCAAGCAAAGCTGTGAAATCATCAAATGCATGTCCTGCATCTTGAATTTTGCTGATTCCACATTTCCAAAGAGCGGTATCTTTTTTTAATGTTCATGTTTGGTAAGAGGAGTTACAGCGTCCTCCTCCTCCTCTTCTCCTTGTGAAGGTAGTGAGAGAGGCTCACTGGTCGACCGCACACTCATCAAAATTACTCAGGTATTCATCGACCTGCTTAAAGGATGAAGCCGTGAGTCATCTTCTCATGCTGTCAGGAAGCTCTTGAACCCAGGTGTGACCCTTTAACAAATTTTGAAATCTCCCGAATTTCCCTCTATGAGAAGCACATACAAAAGTTGGCCAAAGTCAAATAGAACGCACTGGGAATGCATTCCTAATTTCAGCAAGATTCCAACGTGCTAAAAATGACAATTTTGCAGCAATGTATAACACCTGAACAGAAGAAGATGGAAAGGGATAAGCAGAAGGGTAACGATACTGAAATACTTCTTGCAGGGGAAATAAATTTGTAATAAATGTGCTGGGGCATATGAACATTCTGCCATACTCTTCATCCTTCATCCTTTTCCCCCGCCTTCCTCTCCTGACCTCTTCTGTCAGACCAACACGCAGTCTAATTACTCACAGCCCAGATTAGCCCAGACGGCTCGACCAGACCCCCGCAGCTCGTTGTTGGGTTTATGTAGAGCATCAGCGTCCTCGCTAACTGAGATATTCAAACGGCCATCGAAAGGGAAGCTGTAACGGTAGGAAGATTGGCCCGTGTCACAGTTGGGGTTTCTCGAGTTGTTCCATCATGAAGGATGTACCATTATGTTCACCGGTGGGGGTTAATACCCTGCAGTCATTTATACAATGTCTTATATTTTACAATGATGCCTAATTTATATGCGTCATCCTGTAGCGTTGTGGTTGAACGATGGTGACTCCTGCACTGTTGCATGAAACTGGTTTCCGGTTTTATTCCCATAATACAGCCTTGTGGCCTTGGGGCAGACAGAAGTGGGGTTCAGAACCACCCACAGAAAACGTCGATAGGTGTTCCTCTCAACCCAACCAGGCCACACTCGGCCAAAGCCCAGGTTGAAATGGGCGGTCTGTCGGCATCAATTTCCATCATTCAGCCGCTGTAACACACATACACACAGGTACAAACAGGAAAACTCACTACACCAGGGGTGGCCCACAAGAGGCTCGCAAGTGCAGCTCGAGGCCTCAAAATTTGTAGCTCTTCATGTCCAACAACTTGGCCACCTCTGCACCACACGCATGCAGAGAAAGACAATTTACCCACAGGTAAAACAGAGCAGACCCGCAGCATATTCAGCGCTATAAATGACTTGAAAAACAAATCTCACATCCAGCCGGGTTTGAAAAACTGGCGTTGCCTGTTTGACTTTCATTTTTACTAATGAAACAAAACAAAACAAAATTACACTGTTGATGGTGGTAACAGAAGAACCGAGTCTTTATAATGAGGAATAATGTTGATATCTTAAATATTCTTCCTGACTTATAACCTGTACGTGTGTTTTTATACTCAGCTGGTCATTCAGGCCAGCAATATGGGGGGCTAGAAATGATTGCTTTTTGGAGAGGGTCCACATGAGCTGATTTTAGCGGTCTGAGGAGTCACATCCATCCCACTCACTGCACCCTGTTCTCCACGTAATTATTTATCTGCATCATATCTCAAGACGGACAAGCCTGGACTCACCGAAAAACAAACCACAAAATAAGACAAATTAACCACGGATATAGTGCGTGCTACACTCAGCTCAGGGTCTGGGATGCTTTCTCAGAGCAGCCGCTCAGCAGTACGGTGAAGCAAACTCAATTTTTCTTCCCCGTAAAAGAAAAAAAACTCTGTGAGCCAGAAAGCCGTTCTCGATGTACACTTCTTTGGCTCCGACACTCACTTTTCTCTGGTCCACATCTCTGAGTGAAATGTCATGCTCACTAACGAGCCTTCATAAACAGATGATTATATCATATCTAAGAGTCACGCATAATCTGTCTTCCCTCAGAGACGACAATTAATCAGCGCTCCTGCAAACAAAACATTAGCTGCGATCTACTCTGTTACTTAAGTGCCATTTAATTGCTTTAATGGTTGCTTCTCTTCCTCTGTAGTTATCTCTGTGACGTGTATATAAACACGATATCCCGTACGCACCATGGTGTCCATCAGTGACATTTCCAGCATGCCTTCGCCTTTAAATTGACTTAATGGGTTTGAGTTGAGTTGAGTTGACTCTGGTTAATGTATCAGGAAGGCATTTTGTAAATGTGACTAACTGGACAGGTCACCCCCCCCACACACACACACACACGCGCACACACATCCCTGCAGGCTGATCTGTACCCTCTACTGTTAAGTGTTTTCAGCCAAATCGCCCGTTAAAACAGGGGAGTAACCTGTGAACATGGGTTCCGTCGCGGGGTAACTACACCATCTCCAAACATCGTACCTCTCATGGCGCTGAGTGCTGCTTTTGTGAACAATTTTGCCGTTTCAGTTCATAATTATCTGTTTATCGTTTAACGAACACTAACAGCTCTGTGAAAGAATTCTAAAGTACTGTACCCGCCACTGAACCTGTGTAATTTTAAGTTGGGTTACTTCCCAATATGAAAACAGGTTCCCTTTATTTTGACGTTACCAGTCACAGCTGCTTGTGTGTGCGTGTGCGTGACATCTTATTTGAACACGCTACTTGCGTGACTTCTCCTATTCAAATACACGTACTTGGTCTGTCTGCTCTTAGCCTGCAGGTGTCTCCTGTTAGAAAACATAACTGGGGTAATTTGGTGATTTCTAAAAGCCAAACTGGCCATCCTGAAAGCACTCAGTAAGGGGTTTCCATTCTGCCCCCTTCAGAGGCAGCTGGTATTCAAAATTCCCCCCCATGCCTCTCACACCCCCCCAACCCTTCACCTGTAAAAGCCCCGCCTCTGTTTTTTGATGATCCTGGGGGTGGACGTGGGCTCAATCCCGCCTCACAAGAGTCCTCCATTACCCCTGAAACCCAAGCCAGGCTAGCCAGACCAACTTGGACTCCAGTGCCATGAAGTCCCAGTCCTGTGCCTTCCTGTGAGGACCCCCCCCCCCCAAAGCATTTCTCCAGCTTTTCACTGCCCCCTAGGGTCCAGCCAATGGGCAGCCCTCTCCCTTTCACTGCTTCACTTCTCGTGGTCACCCACATCTGGTAGCCTGACCTCAGGGGGGCCATCGTCAGACCACCTTATCAATCATAGCTTCTCTTGGCAGCTGCCGGCCGGCCGCTGTCTCAGGTCGCTGGACCTTCCTGCCCTTGAGGGGTTGATAAATACTCAATTTTCCTTTGGGATGTGTTGCAATGCAGGGAGCCTGCAATCAAAAGTCCCCGGCTCTCTCGTGTCTGGCCGCTCTAATATCACACTCTTTCAAATGTTACGCAACCACAGTGGTGTTGCTGGGGCGGTGGGGGGGGGCAGCTCAACAATAGGTGGGGTTAACTTCACATTGCGCATCCTGCTAATTTATCCAAACGAAGAGATGGACGGCAAACCCAAAATCCGTTTAAATACGTCACAGTCATCTCGGCAGTGAGACAACTTCAAAGCGATGTGCACTCACTCACTGCGTCATGTGAGGTGAGTGGGGAGGTGTACCTGACATCCTGAGGCCACACCGCCATGAAGAGGCGTCGCTCGGACTGCACGGGGTATACATATCTATTCATACTTACGTTCATTCAATTAACTATTATTTCGTCCAAAGAGATTCGAAGGTTACGAGCTCACAAGCAGTGGAGTCGAATAAAGGGGCGGGACCACAAACGTGTAGTATCTCGACACACACAAGACCCCTAGTGGCAAACTGGAGAAATGCAGTGAAGGATTCGGAGTACGCGAGCGTGCGTAGAATGGAGCAGCACCAGGCACTGTCTTTAGATCTGTTTTTAAACATCCCCTGCAGACCCCGTTTCAATAAATCATATCAAGAAAGTTTGTCATACACCCAAATGTATCTGTATGCTATAAATACATCCAAGTTTGATCCTGCGTTTTAAACCAAAAGGTCTCTGGAATGGAATGCTGAACATTTAGCTGAAAATCCTAAAAAAAATTACTACACCAGTATATTTTAATGGCCTCTGTGCTTTTATGTTATCTGACTTTAAATTCAGAGGACAAGTGGTTTATTAATGTAATGGAATGTCAATAGGTTCCAGACTGGAAAAATCTTTTCTTTGTTCCAGTGAGCTTTGAATTTAGAACTGGAAAACTTTTAACAGTGTTATACCATAACCCACGGCTCACGAGATAGAAAATCCTTTATGAACAGACCATACTTTATTAGAACGCCTGCCCAAATCCCTGCCATGGTCTTGAGACTTGGGCCAAAATGGTTGGAGAGATCTAATTTTGTCTTCCAATGTCTAAATGTGCCCTGAAAAAATCTATAAATGTCGAAATCTGATATTAACTGTGCATTATGTAATTTGTCACACTTTGTGTCCAGGCTTTTTTTTTTTTTCATTCTTACACAATCCAACCTTCCAATCCATTTGCAAGAGGAATGCAACACTGTGGAGCAACCAAATAGCTGGAATTCAGCACCAGAGGGAGGTTCACAGGGCCATGTGCTCACTTACCTGGCGGTGCTTACAAAATGTGTATGAACCGGTGCCCAAATATGGGATTGCTGGACAATTAAACTGGGCATAACAAATGAAAGTCACAAGCAGTTTAAGAACCTTCTCATTTAAGTATAAACTTCAAGGTTTTTGCACTGTATGTCTGAACCAGTTCTGCAATGTCACCTCAAGCAGGAATACGTTTATCCTCTTTTCTAGTAATATGGCCACATGTAGCTAGGCTACAGAAAGCTGAGCTCTCGAGCTATACGAAGCCCACGTGTTCTTAACTATAACAGGGTCCTGCTTCTTTGACCACGTTTACAGATCATTACTTGGTAAGTCGTGTTACTTGGTGCCTGGGTTTATTTATGCAGCCGTTTTAACGTTCCGCTTTCCTCCTCCATTCATAATCATGCCGGAGTAATTCTGCTAAGTACTCCCAAATGCTCCCCGTTTTATTTTTTTTTTGGCCCTTACATTTTTCCTTGAAGCTCATATCCATCATTTCCGTTCAGAATAAATACGGATAAAGAGCTGTTTTGCATTACGGACCCCTCACGTGGTGGGGATCTCTTACAGGAAAGCCTTCGCTGGATCGAACACGTTCCCCGGCAATAACCACGGCCGGCCTGTAGGGCACATCGCCGCACGTGTGCCCCTTTAAGATGGACCATATACATATGCTGCAAAGTTCCGCTCTGAATCCCCGCACCGCGGAACTTTCCCTGCGGGGTGTCTAAGTGGATTGCAGCACGCTCCTAGGGGGCACCGCGCGGTCCGAACTCTCGGCTCTATGGATTTCTCTTGGGATTTGCCTGTCTTTGTCGATGATATGCTCTCACACGATGGGCTGTGGATGCCATTTGGCCCCAGTCACCCAAAGTGTTCCTCTGGATCCTCTTGGGAGGCTGCAAATTGCCAAGTTTTTGCATCCATTTCTTCTTTTTTTTTGTCTAAACACCCAACTCAGGATTCCTGTCTACCCAGGCAGGACAGTTAAACATTCCTTCCAATTTGTGACTCCCTCTTTCCCCAAGCCAGCTTATTGTTCTGGGATCCATACACACTCTTCATTCTACGTCTCCTCAGCACATGTGACAGACGGAATTCATTCTCCGTTCCTGTTGTTGTTTCGCTGATGGGGGATAATCATAACCTTCATTTACGCCTGGCATTCATACAAAAGAGGAAGTGAGTTGGCATATTTTGGTATCTCTCTCAGGCCGGAGGCTCCTTCCTCATGAGTTACACCTGCACTGTTTCTTTGCTACTTACAGGGTTGGGCGAAGTCCATGTGACCTCAATCAGAACTGCAAGTAGCTCGCTGAGGTCCATTAAGCTGAGCGCAAGGGACTCAGAGCACAAGGCTCAGCACTCAGGTCTGTCTATGTGATTGCTTTGAAGGAGATCCCCCCCCGTATCCGCGTCTTATTGGTGCCGACATCTTGTCGGTTCTCCAGAGTCGTGTTTCTAGGGTTGTGGTGTTGCTCTGGTTCCTTGTTTTTGTATTCCTGGTGTTACAGTTCTTGTTCCCCCACGATGTCCTCTGTTTTCCTTGTTCCCCAGCACCCCGTAGCCATTAGCCCGAATCCCAGTGACTGTCCGTTCCCGGCTGCAGTCCGTTCTCCAGCAGACCGTCAGTCGGAAATCCTGCCGCGGTGGGTCTGCCGGGCCAGTCCAAGCTCACTGCCTTGTATTTTGAACCGGGTCCCTTGCACGACACGTTGTTCCAGGTCTATCGGTGCTGCGATAGCATGCTAACTCCATGACCGTTACACCACGGCAAACCCCAGTTGACGCCACGGCTGTGTCACTTCCGACTGTGCCGATGACAGAACTTCTTCATATTAATGCCGTGGCCTTAAATTCGAGAGCGTAATATCAAGGAGTATGACGAATTGAGATCAGATTATACATTCACAGCAATCGTATATCTTTTTATATGCATCTCTTTGTTGATTTCCAATTTTAAATGGATACCCGAAAAAAAAAAAATCATAATGATTGTTTTCCCCCTGCAGATGTGGAATGTGAATTAGTCATTGCAGCATATTGGACCTCTCAATTCACTCTATCAATTTAACCAGCTCGTCTTGTCTTACTTGACCCAGGACCATTTAAACATGATCTATTTTATTTTTTTCAGATGAACCCATCAATGATACATATTTATATATATATATCATACACACCTGCATCCTCTAAGATGATATGATGTTGGCTCTTTGCTTTGATTGCAGTCATCACTATGTGTCCCTCACTTCCTCTTCCCACAAATGCCAGCAGCAGACAAACATCACCAAGCTCTTTATGTTTCATCCAGTTTGGCGGTCCTGGAGCGGAGTGGGGCCCCAGAGTAGGCCGGTGATCACATATCACACAGGCCACGTCTTGCAGAGCCAAAGTCCTCTGGGGACTCGCCGAGGGGCCCTGAGGTGTCGGTAAAAGCGACGGCTTTGGGGAGGACAGCACATGTGTTTGTCCATCTATGCATCTATTTTCAGCCCTTTTGATACTATAAATAGGAGCAGATTCTGGGTAGGTGCAGCTTCTAATTTGCTTGTCTGGGTTTGACAGCTACCCCTCCTTGTTCCATTGACATGCACACCAAAGGTCAGTGTCGCCTCTCAGACTCATCCAGGAAGTCACAAGCTGAGCTCCGCCCCCTCCCTCCGGCTGCCCAATCGCTCATGGAATTGTCACAACCATCCTCACCAGGTGGAACGTAGCCAGAGTGAAACAGTACATGGAGTACCCTGGGAAACCTCCTGAAAGATCTTCTCAAGTGAGTCACGCCATCCTCTTCCTCTTTTCAAACCCAGAGAAGACGAGGAAACACCAAACTTAGACCGGGACTACAGCACACCAGCCTGATTTGGGGGCGGGGGGGTGATTAGGGTGTCTTCAGTGTTCATTGAACGTATGTTGAGTTCCATGAGTCAACATTCTTTTTTAGCAAACAGTGGTCACTTTTAGAGATTTTTCTCCAAAACTCTGATAAACCAGGTCAATTGTCAGGCTGCACAGAGACCGCCCATCCACTCCACCTGCTGGGCCATGGCAAGGCGACTGCCACCTCAAAGGGAAACTCTACTCAACCTTTGATAAGACCCGCCCTCGGGCCCCCAGCAGCTGTTAAAACACCAGTAGGATTCTGCAAGGCAATAAGAAAAACAAGCAGAGCATTAGGATGAAAGAGGGGCCACATTATAGATGTGCTGTTGTATTACAGCCAACGCCCCCGGTGGTGTGGGGTATTCAGGGCTCATGGAGGAGTTCTTCAGCAATTATTTGGTCCATCCAGCTGCATCGTATCTCTGTCAAAGGCCAGATGAAACATTCCAGAGTAACACCGTGTCAAGCAAGCATTTTTTAAACATGAGAATGATGACCCATTATGACACTGTGAGGTTGACACCGGTAAAACAGCCCAGGTTGGTCCCTGTGCTCTGGTAATCGAGGTAAAGTAGGGATTTGGACATTGGATGGAGATCTATCCACTTGGTCCAGCTGGAAAGTTATTCATCTTCTTTCTGGAATTTGAGAGGAAGTCTGTGGTACTGAAAATGGAGAGGTTCTCCTCACTCTTAGGTTATTGGAAAAGGAAAAAAACTCATGGTTGACCTCTGGATGTTGAGCAATGAGTGAAGAATGACTTTGCTGATGAGGCGCCTTTCCGTCACAAATCCCAGGGTGACACCCCCCTTGGGAAAGCCTTTATCATCGTTCTTGACCCAAGATATATGGGGAAACCACTGGAATCTTGGACCCTTCCACATGGACAAATTATGTTCAACCAACATGTCAGAAGGCTGCCCCCTCCACCTCGGTCATGGTTGTTTTATTAGATATCATCTGCCAGATACCAATATTACATAAAATCCAAAAATCTGTCTACTTGCTACTCATTCCTTCCCAATATTATTTTGGCTTTAGTGGAAATAAGATCTTTTTTGTTTGGATGTCCACGATGAAAAAAACTCCTCTCTGATGGCAAGATGAAAGCCAGAAGTATCAGGCCTATAAAAAAGATAATGCTCACCCTTCCCCGATTTCCCAACTGATGGATGCGTACTGTGCAAATCCTGGGAGACAGCCGGGGTGTCGGGGGAGGGGTGACTTGCTTTGAGAAAGGGGAGCTAAAGTTAGGCTTTACGGGGTGGTGTGACATAAACCCTGCTGTCCGAATTGTAACACAATCAACTCACAGCGGCCATCCATTTAACAATAAAGTATGTCTCAGACTAAACATGTTTTGATGTTTAATGGTGGCACCGGAATGGTGATTGTGAACCTGAGAATGCAGGAGGTGTTGGAATGAAATCCGTTTTCTCCTAAAGCAGAGGCTTCACTCGTAAAGGAATGTAGACAAGAAGACATAACTGGAACCATACATGGACGGTTGTGATCAAGTCTCCTTTTCACATGCGTGGGTGACAGTAATTGGGGGGGTTGTGACAGTTTCTCCCCCAGCTCTTCATCTCGTAATATGATCCCCCCCCCCTTCAAAAGACAGCCAAATTCCCTGAGGATAGAGACGTTTAAAACAGATTCCTCAGAATCATTGCTTTTGCTCCAGGGATACACACCAACAGACACGTGCATGCAAACACTGACACACACACACACACACTCAGAAACAGAGCAGCTGATGAAGGAAGGACTTGCTGCAAAGCTAGCGAAGATCACAGAAGACCAAGGTAATACGGAACACGAAGGATGCCTACACTGATAGAGTAAAATGTTTGTTTTTATTCCATTGCATTTTGTTAGACCTAATAATTCATTGAGACATACAATCCCATTAATGAACTTCATGTATTTGACTTAACGGAGTTCATAAAGGCACAACTGCTTTTCTCTGTTTAATGGCTTACCCTTGTCATTCTTCACATTGCCATGGTAACATTGAAGTATCAACAACATATAAAAGTTCAAATGTGCTGTTTAAGGGAAATAGCTTTCTGCTTGTTGTGGTGCTCTAAATCGCGTTTACCTTGGATGACGAATTAATTTATGACCTTTAACTTTTAAACCATTTAGCGGGATTTTTCCGCTGTCAGAAACATTACCCAACATTGCCACCTGCTGTCCGAATGGGCATAAAACAGTGTGTCTCATAGATGTTTAGGCTCTCCTTCCCTGACTCCTGTGGTCTCACACAGAATGCCACCGGCTAATGCTGCTTTAACACTAGTCATAAATGGTGCCTCGATGAGCTACTGAGGAATCAGACCTACCGTAACTTGATAAGGGGCTTCATGAATCGCCATCTGTATTCGAATCAGTACCTCAGACTGTATCTGACGCTGTATTCAAATTTCAGTCTTAATCAGTGTTTGGTGTGTGAAATGTTACCTCAGCCATTATGTGATTCTGCATTTAATTCTGTTTATAAACTTGAATCCGCTTTAGCATCAGTGCTGATGTAACTTCTTGAAAATATCGTTCTTTTTTTGAAGGCTGACTGGTGTTTCCTGCTCCCTTAAATGACTTTTGCATCATTGCTAATAAAAGCAAAATAGAAACACCTCCACACATCCTTGTATCGCTACTGTGAGTAATTACTCGTATTCTATAAGTCTCACTGGCGTCTGCTACTGAAACCTTTAACTTGCAGTGTCATCATTTGACAGTGACAGCATGCTCGGCGTCAACACCTCCTCACCCACCCCACTGACAGCCCACCGGTAATTTGGGTGCGGTGTGGGGGGTGGGCACGGTTTAGTTAGGACGCCAGCTCGCCAGAATCAATTTGTAGCCGAGCTCGGTTGGCAGACAGCGTGGAAATCCTCCGGCAGCATGGAGATCTGCTTGTCTCTTTTCATACAGGCGCAAACTGCTGCCCCGAGGCCATGTCGTAGCTTGCTGCCTCCTCCCAGCTGAAGGGAACACAGTATGCTCACCAAAGGTGCATGCATGGGCTCCAGGCTCAAAGGGGTCAACACGGAGCTGCATTTCACCATCCTGCACTCATTCATCAGAATTATGTCTTCATGAAGGGGGCACAGTGGTGGCCAGTAGGCAGCGTTGTGGCCCCCGAGTTACGGGTGTGATCGCTACCCCTGGATCTGTGTATGGAGTTGTCCCACGCAGGTGTTTTCCTGTACTTTGCACGGATTTCCTCTGGGTACTCCATTTCCCAGCTACAGTCCAAAAAAAATGTAGCTGGCACAGCTGGAGTGTCGAGATTTCCCGTGATGTTTGAGTGTGAGTGTACATGTGTTGTAGGATGGATGGATGGATGGATGGATTAAATGAGAATTCCCAGCTGGTCACCTCATAATTCCATGACATCCTCACTGAGTGTAACAGTGCAGTTGACAGATATCTATGACTAGTGAGCCACACGAATTGATGGCTTTTGGTCTGAGCACAGAAATCACCAAAAGGTCAGAAGACTTGTCTAAAGACAATCACTCCTAATAAATGTGTGGGGGGTTGCGGCTGATATACACCGCTGAGAACTGGGCCAAACAATTGAGAACATTTCCCAGGACCAATGCAAGACTGGGAATAACGTTTTCCGGTTAACAGACAATGGGTTAGCTGGTATGCCAGCCTGATGCCAGGCGAGCGAGCGAGCGAGCGAGCGAGTCAGTGATAAACAGACGACTTAGATTCCTCTGCCATGAAACGGCACGCCGTAATTAGTCCCACACAATTATGGTTCAACCCAAACACTCATTAATCCAATCAAATTGAACCTTTCTGGTAAATTCCTCACTCGACAAGGAAAGGGGGAAATTTCTGCGGAGCGGCTAAATAATTTCTGCTCTAAAAAGTAACAGAGCAAGAATCTTTCAGCAACTTCACACATCGCCTCCTTGCAGCCACAACACCGTCATGTTCTCCAGCCGGTGTGAGTAGTTTGTCTTTTTATATTTACACACGAAGATTCATAAAATTAGAGAGGAACTTAAAATCATATCAAAGATATCCACCGTGTGGGAATTTGACGTGCTTGTCTGGATAATTTTAATGTTTCTGATCGAATGAAATGTGCGTTTCGGTTACACGGGGCTGACGTCGTGCTCAGAAACCGTGTCAAGTGAAAATGTGTGCAGCTTTAACTCCCAAGCAGAAGAGGCACCCCGCTTCACTGTTACGGCTGTTTTCGCCCACAGTTACAAATGCAATATATTTGCACGATATGTTTTGTTTGTTTTGTTTTTTTTTGTGCAAAAACAGCTAGACGCCGCCCCGTTCAAAGGTCCAACAGCCGTGCCCTTGTAATGGGCTGCTTGATGACGTCACAGGCCATCCGCATACTGCGTGCGATGTGTAGGTTCCCCGATCACCACTAGTGGGCGCTAGTGTATCGTGACAGTCTGGCCGAAGCTGACTCTTCCCTAATTAAGCGCTTTCTTAGGCGCCGGCTTCGCTCCCCGGTAACTGGACGTCTGTCGGGGCCCCGCTCTTAATCACGCAGGCCTTTAAGGAGCCGTGCTTATTGGGAATGTTTCGATGGAAGGTTTCACAGCGCAATAAATACACCTATTGGTTGAAATGATGTATTTTTTGCGCGTCTCCCGGTTTTATTTTTATTTTTTTATTTATTATTGCAGCGTGCCCCAAGTTGAATATTGCAATGCTTTCTCGGGAAGGCATCAGACTTGCAATCGGAGAGGTGAATTAATAAATAGACGGCGGAACTCCCGAGTTTTTCCCCCGCTGAACATCTGGGCCGCTTTCGTGCCGCAGGATGGTGTTTTCTGAACACACGTGTCAAATGCTGAAACCCCGTGAATGCCCTGTTTAAGCTGCCAAATTCCAATAAGACATTTTCTAATTACTACTACATTAGGGCTCTATGAATACTTTATTAGCGTCCCGCCGCGCGCGCTAATGGCAGGGAGCCGCCTGCGCAGAGCCCACGAGCGCCGCGCTCATTTCGCCGTCTCGCTGTTCGGATCTTAATTTCAAAGGGACGCCGCGCGATGGGAATCGACTTGATGCATTTGAACACATCGCGCCGTAACGACGAAAGATTACCGCTCGCCGACCGCCGCTGCCTCACAGAGGGGCCGGCGTCCGTTTTTAATTAAAATGGGAGCCGTCGAGGCACTTCAGACTAAATTGGATCTGAAATGTGTGTGACTGCGTGCCTGTGTCTACAAACCGGGTTCTGAATCGACCGGTATGTTTATGTCGTTGACATTTCTGCGCGGACTAATGAGTGTAAATACGCAATTAACACGTGCAGATGAACAGTGGAGAACTGCTGCTGTTGTTTGTTTAATTTAAGAACAACAACAACAAATGTGCGTGCCGGCATGTACAAAATATACTCTATATAGGAATGCGTTTAAAATCCAGCAAATCACAGCTGTTGATCCGTACGTTGGTAAAACGTCCAACTCTGCGATGGCCCTGAACAACACTGCTGGTTTCTTCTGATTTATTATAGTAAATAGAATTTTACCACGGTGGATGGAAGGCTCACGTGAGGTGCGTAAAATAACTGGGTTTTGTTCAAACTGCTAAACTGCCCACCCCCCACCCTCTCCTAAGGCTTCCAATCCGAGGAATCAGACCAACAGCTGTCTTGCACAATGTTGCCGGCTCCCAGTGGACCTGATAGCAAAGCCATATTTGTGTGGAAGAATCATTTATCGGCTTATCACTGCACAATGTCCGTGCTGTGCTCAGCAACCCCCCCCCCCCATAGGCCTGTGTACAGAGCAGGTACCACTCCCTAGACAATAAACATAAATATTTAGCCATGTCTATAGGCCAGACACTTCACCTGCGATGGCGACGGTAAACATTTCCCCACTTCTGTAACTATTTACAATGAGTAAACACATTCTCCAGTCTTCAGAGCAGCCCATGTAGCAGCGATAGCGAATGTAAATGCTATCCCATACAGCAGGCACTTCTACCGTGATAACTACACAAATGTTTCCCCGTGTCTATAAGGCGTGTAAGTGATTTTTCCCTCCATATGTGTCACTGCTAACAAGGTAATGCCTTAGCATGTCTGCAGAGCATGTTCAGTACCACGGATGGCATATATAAACGTTTCTGTGTCCTGAGAATAGGGTCGGGGGCCCCCCTAAAATCTTCTTTAGCCCCCCAAATAAGTGTACGCTTTACGTACGTCATCATTTTTTTGCGATTGCAACCAGCCCCCCATAGAAAAGCTGTAGCCCCCCCTACCATACACCTGCAGTGGCGTGCCCTGATTACACCCCCTACTCTGTATAGCAGGAGTGGTAGCAGATGTAAATGTATTGTTGTTTGGGGTCAGCCCCCTTACCTGAAATAAAATGCAACGGTGTATCAGAGCGGGGGACCGTCGTGAATTCAGTGCAACCGGTCCACACTCAGCTGATTGGCTCCATCTGGAGCAAGGTGTGACATTTCCCTGCCTTTTCACCGATGATTGGTTGTGGCCTGAATGGGGCGTGACATGTGTACCTATGACTGTCTTTCCCAGCTGATTGGCGGCTGTCAGTACTTGGTGTACATTGCTTCACTGCTGTGTAACCGGAATGGCAAGCGTGCCCTCTGACGATTAACAGAACATTAAATGTTAGGTTGATTTCCGGCTGTCATCCCTGCCCAAGGTACGGTTATCCCTCTATACGTGACCTTCCCTAACTGTTAGGCCGCAGTATCGGAAGAAAGAGCTCTGTTAATAAGTCAGGCTGTTGTTTTTGTCAGTTCTGTCGCCCCACACGATGGCCTTCTGTACCGGAATGGCGAGGAGGTTTGAAATGCCCATGAATGGCTTTTAATCACTTTTTTTTTTCCCCAAATAGGCATTGTTGGATCATGCTCTGATGAAATTTTAAAATTCTGTAAAATCTTTTCCGTTTAAAATGTTTGAAATATTATCCTACAAATATTTTCTGGGAGATGCACTGAAACATGGAGAGTGTGACAGAACTGGAATCACTGCGTCTCCGTGCCTTCAGGGTCAGGGTTCAAATGTCACCTCTGGCTTTGTGTGCCTGTGGAATTGGCAGGCTCTCCTCTGGGTGCTCCAGCATCCTCCCGCATTGCAGAGTCGGGTTTATAATTAAGGGATAGCGGACAGGAGAAAGGGGTCCTTTCTGATCAAAACAATCATGGATTTTTCTGTGTATCGCGATCCACGCAGTCGCTTCCTTCGAAGTTCCCTGCGCTCTTTTGCGCCGGCGTCGAGTCTTCTGTTAATACGAGGGGATCGGAGGGACCGAGCGTGTTGCCGTCGCCTGCTGCGGTAAAATTGCTGGTAAGTGTTGCGCGGGTCTGGTCACGCTTGTCAATTCCGGCTTTAGCGAGATCATCGCAGTCCTCACTGGGGAGGAGGGCCCGGAATATTCAGCGTTCGAGGCTCTCGGTTCCTCTCTGGTTCCACCTCATTGCAGGGAGATACCTCAGCGAAGCTGCCGACTGACAAGAGCGCCCGTTCTGCTGTTTGAGCCGTCTCCTCCATGTCAAGCCAGTCAGGCCGAAAAATCAGCTTAAAACGGTCTTATCAGATCTATTTTACAAGTCTGAGAACCCCGTGGAGGGGGGGTGGGGGTGGGGGGCATCATAACACCCCCGCCTCTGCTGTCAAAGTCGGCCCTGCTCCCCGGCACGGTTATCCAGCAGAGAAATAAATTAATAAAGCAGGAGACAGCGGTGGGCTTTAACTGATAGCTGCCTGTGGGGGGGGGGGGGGTACAGCAAATCAATACAAAAAAAATGATTTTTCTTACAATCGACGCCTTGATGCGGACTTACTCTGCAGCCTAGGACCGTTAGACACGATGGCAAAAGTTATGTTATCGTCTTGAGAGGGGAAAAGAAGTGTGTTGTGTATCGTTAATCACCATTAAAGAATTCAACGAAATTAAACACTGTAATTACAGCCATTAATTAAATTAACAAGCCGACCTAATTGAATTGCGAAAATAAATGAAGCCCGTTTTAAATGCTGGGAGTTTCCCCCTTCAGCAGATGGACGCTGATCTCCGCCGACTACACACCTGTTGCCGTTCGAAACGTAACTGTGGCAAAAGAAATACACAACTCAGAAAGAACTACACAAGGAGGCGCGGCTGACGGGGAAAGAGCGATCGACGCCCTCCTCTGATGGTCACTGCTGAACGCATATTCAATCAACACGTTTTTGTGGGGAACACTGAACTTCCCCCTGGCTTCTGTCATTTCACATTCCGCGGATGGCATTCCCATCCGACGCGTTTGCTTTAACTCTTCATATGACTGTAAATTAACAAGGAAGACACATATGAAAAATGAGCACAGAATATCGGTTTTAATTAAAAGATGGAAATAGCCAGAATTCCGGAAAATAAATCCCATCAAAAACACGACCAAGGGACCAGCTTCAGAAAAATACTCCGCTAGAACCGTTCATTTTAGCTATCCGTGCGGTCCTGGGAAAAGCTGCTCCCCTGACCGGGTAACCAGAGGGGACGAGCAGACACCAGACCAGCGCTGACCAGACCAGCGCTGACCAGACCAGACCTGACCAGACCAGTCCTGACCACACCAGAGGAGACCAGACCAGTCCTGGCCAGACCAGACCTGACCAGACCAGTCCTGACCACACCAGAGGAGACCAGACCAGACCTGATCAGACCAGACCTGACCACACCAGTTCAGATTCTCCTTTTTTCCCTTAACCCGTAAGCGCAGATTAAACTGAGGCGCCGTCACCGGCACGGCTGTTCCGTTTTGCTCGAGTGTCCGGCGGAGTCTTTCCACATCTGGCGGCTGTCAGCTGTATACTCAGCCTCTCGGGAAGCCGATATAGTTCATCATTCGCCGCATTTATAACATGCAGGTAGGCTGCATTCATTTAGAATACATTCTCCAGCATACTTCATCACAATGAAGACTCACCTATTAAATATAGTTAATTAAATATAGTTTTGTAAAAAGAATCTGGACGAACGTGTAAACGAGGGGAAATTAAGCCACATTTCGTTTCCCTTACCCTTCCTCGCTCCCCCCCCCCCCCCCCACCCCCCCCCCCCACACCCCCCCAATCCCCGCCTTCCACCATT
>JAACJT020000042.1:8147629-8160691 GCA_009936485.2 Gymnarchus niloticus
GATTCCCCCCCCGGGGCCCTTGGGGCCAATAAGGTTGTTCCCCCCGGGGCCCGGCTCGTTTTTCTTTGGCTTTTGAAGGGAGACCCCCCCCCCCCCCCCCCCCAAAAAAAAAACATCCCAAACAGCAATGACAAAGCTTCCTGTAGAAGCTGTTGGACAGTTCATACACCCCGTTCTCAAAAAATGGCAGAGGACATTAGAAGTACAGTAAATCTGTAGCATTTTTTACTTCACTACTACATAGACTGTAAAGTAAGAAATTTCCACCGACTTGAGATTCATAACTCATTCTGTTACTGGACCATACATCCTCAATAAATAAGACGGGTGATTAAATTTGTTTGACAGCAAGCAAATATTAATTAAAACCGGAGGTATGAGGGCATAGTGAGAAAGGTGTAGATGGTGGCTACCTACTCATCAGGGCCGACTGTTTGCAGGCTTCCCCGTTTCTGCTGACGGCTCAACGTCGCCCCCGCTGGTAAACATCTTAACGCAAACACAAAGTTAATATGTTCAGCCAAATGTGTTTTTTTTTTTTTTTTTGCCCAGGGTGCAGTAATGCGACAAGATGAAGAAAGAAGGAGGAGAAGAGAGGGACCATGATAAACGACCGAATGAAGGGAATGTGGTGGATTTACATGAAGAAATCATTTCGGTTCCCTCCCAACGTTCAGGCCAAACTGACGCCCCTGATTTGATGTGTAATGTCGACATAGGTCGTTATTTAATACGATACTTAATATTGTAAATCTAAGAGTTTGGAAGGGGCGTAGTTGTTCCAGGTGCTGGGCACATTTCTTCATTGGGCTCTTCCTCTTTTTCCTGGGCTCTGCAGATTATACCTGGAGCCTGATTCCACACCCCACCGGAACCCTTACCGAGATCCAGCGCCCTTCTCGGTTTTCTGATGTCTTTTCCTGATACTGGCGTGGCTCTTCTGCTTTCATTGCCCTCCTCCTTTTGGTTAAACCTGTTTATACCCCTATCACCAAATGAAGTTCCCATTCTGTCCCCATGTCATGTTGTCCCACCTAGAGCAAGTCTTCGGATATCATAAATCATAAAATCTGGCATTCTAGAGCAAAAGCAAATTTTATAATTGACATTAGTGTCTTTAGGGATCAGGTGTTCAATTAACCAGTGTTGTAAAGTGGCATTCAGGACTGTGTCTTTATGTGTCAGGGTTTTTCAGTGAGCAATAAACTGAGATCGGTCTCAGACGCTGAGGAATTCTGCACCATATGACCTCCGTCCTGCAGAGGGCGCCACCAAACAGATGCAAACTGTGTTCACGGCTCAAAAGTGGAATCTCGGCACACCACTCCCCTACCTCATCCCAAGTGTGGCCTGCTATGTGGATCCACCGTTGCCAGGCCTTGACCTTAAATGAACCTCACAGCAACAAAATGTTGTTACGTACAAAACACAAATGCATCTGGAATTAGATTACAGCCATTCGGCGATGGCAAAGCCGTGGTCTGGGCTGGGCCATCGCACTAATGCTGATACCACCATTCATCTCCGTCTCATAAAAACAGCAGTGAGCTGGGAAATTCTGGGATGGACCTGAACTGTGGCCAGCTTCATCACGGGTGTTTAAAAGGAAGACCTTTTCATCAGTGGTGGCTGGTGGTCTTTCGAACAGGGGAAGCACATTTTAGACCTACGTCATAAAATTAGTCAATTATTCCCCCCCGCGACCTAGTTTGAAATAAATTAATGAACTTTACTAAACTGAAACAAGGCACAAACTCAAGAACGCTAGATTTATGTTTATATTTACAGTAGGATATGTACAAATGAAAATAGTGGGCTATATTGCTGGCAAATAAGACTACGAGCAGCAGTTTGTCTCACGAAATCACTCACCAAAAATACGCGTGGGACCGAACGTGAAATGCTCTTTTGTCAAAACGCTGTCAATAAAAGAGGTCCCACCCCCCAGACAATTCCTCCAGTCATCAGGCAGCAGCCCAGCATCCTGGCCAGCCCACTGCCCCATTTACTCCCAGAGAAGCTGAGCTTCCCTGGAAATGACGTTTTGAAGCATTTGTCCAATAAACGTCTAGCTTTGCTGCACTAAAAACAGCATATTCTGAAATGCCATTGAAGTCCAGTGAAGCTGAGCTTCAACGAGGTTTAATGGATCGTGCTGCCATGGGAATGTATGGGAAAAAAAATCATGTTAGATGAGCTGTAAGAAATTATTGCTGATTCCGAATGAACTGGCCATGAAGCTGAACACGTTCTGGCACGCTCTTTGTAATAGCAATGTAAATACAACAGTACATTTTTGACGATTTTTTTTTGTGACATTTTAAAGGAGGCGGAGCTTCCCTTGTAGTCTTAGAGTAGTCGCCTCTGCTTTTCATCATTACTTGGTCTAGTCCTAGGAAGCCCTGTAGTGCATGTCAACGAGGTCCAGGTGGTAATGTAAATAAGTCACTACTGATTTGTTCACAGAGAATAAAAATATAATCGATGCTCAGCTTCAAGTCACACCCCTGTTGTGGTCAAGACCCACTTTGTACAGGCTGCTCCATGGACCTGCACACAGACAAGTTTCTCATGGTGCTGTCTTATGATCAGACTCAAAGTGAGGCTTTAAGACCAGAAGGAACTAAGAGACAGCAGCATGAGAGGAATATGGACTTCAGATAGATACAGGAGTGGATATGGGTTTAAAAGCAGAGTGCAGGTCATAGTAGCTGTGTTGTCTGACTCACTTGTACCTTAAGGTTCTCCTCACTCTTTCTTCCCCACCCTGGGACTTCCACAGACCCCTGTATGACTATTTAACTCAGAACTACTCACCTTAAATATCCAGCCATAAACTTTTAATCATGACCGATTTCCAGTGCAGAAAACATCACCTTAATTTACAAAACAAGGTAAAAACCTGCAGTAGCGGCCTTTGGAGTTTACTGAAGTAAGCACTTTATGAATAAATACCGCATGGGTAATCACAGAGATTAGCAAAGCCGAATCCGGACGTTACTTTGGCCGGAAGTGGGGCGCGTACGAAGCAAAGCGGATGAAGGCGAGGAGTAATGAAGTGATGCCGCCCCACGCCTAATTAGCAGGTCTGTATCCTTGCAGACGGCACACGGGAGCTGGAAACGCCTTTGCTGCCTACGCTTTGATCGCTTCACTTAGCCGAGCCGGTGAGAGCGGGCTGTATAGCAGCGAGGCGGGCGGTTATAACGGACGAGGCTTCATTCTCCCGCCTCCGTTAGCGCGGCTCAGGCCTGCGCGCGCGCGCTCCGCCGACTACGCGCCGGCTCGAGCCGTGGACACGCGATTCACGCGGAGCTCAACGGAGAATCTGACTGCCTTAATTTAATTGGTTCCGGCTTCGTTTGGGTTCATTTGCCAGGGAAATTGCTAAATGAACACATAACTGTCTATGGCCTCTATACATGTCTATAATGGGGGCTTGGTTTAATAGGTCATGAGGCAGTTTGGCTGATCTCACCGGCGTCCAATTTATGGAGTGTGTAGCAGCACCAAAAATAGACTGCATGATATAATGCGAGTTTCATTATGATTATTTTTCATATAACACTTTTCCCCGTGCTTGCCATCATCTACCTCTATACATTACCCCGCCTTACCTGGCTGCAGTATTGCAGGCTAGTCTTACTACGGTATCTCCACACCCTTACTGTATTAACCTCGTGTGTCCCTTCATGCACAATGCAGCATTAATAAAGCTGCACTTTATTTAGCTGCAACATGTTTGTTTGTCTGTAGTGTGTTGCTGTTTACTGTCATTCTTTGTACTGTCGCTTCTAGAAAGTTTGTTTACAAATTGACAAAATAATAATAATAATAACCGCTTCCCCAGCTTTTGTTCAGGTTTACCTTATGGGCAGCGCACCTCTGCGTCTTCACAGTAACTTTGTGCACCGGCCATGGAAGCACCGAAGACTGGAGCTCTGTTCGTGTTTTCTAAAGCGATAAATTGCCCAAAAACTATTTACAGACTGTAATATGCAACATCTGCACGCCCACATACCGTTTGCTGGATCTTTTAATCAGAATAAAACCGAATGGACTCCGCGCAAACTGGCTGCATAGCCTCGGTTGGCCCTTAAAACGACGCCGGGGCGCTGACAGATTATTATGACACGGCCTGTAACATTAACACACCCTAGGGTCTATTAGTATGCAAGGGGAAAGGTGTCATTTGGCAACCTCTCACGCGCCTTCCTTAAATGAAACATATACCATAAAAAGTCGCAATGAAACGTTTCCTTTTCCAGGGGTCGCTTAAATGTGTCAAGTCTCAATTTCTAATCCTAATGTCTGAGCATTTAATACAATGAAGCAGACTGATTGGTTCTTTGTGGCGGTTTGATGAGACTTGGGACATAAATATAGGCAGATCGATGGAAATTAATCACACGTTCTTACGTATTGTGTGCTACATGCGTCACGTTCAAACGAAAAGGCGGTCGATCTGGAGCGACGTCTCTTATTCAGTGGGATCAACAGTTCAATTAAGAACTCGAGCTGGCTTCTCGATGTTCAGCATAATGGATCTATCACAATCCCAACAGTCTGATGTAACAGGATGTCAATTAAGGAACAATTAGAGCCGTAATGTGTGAAGCTGTTGAGCATAGCCTGTTCGCAATTATTTTCGGGATACAAAAGCACAATAGAGTCTTTGGCGACAGCTGTGACTCGAAGCGTCTCTCTATGGTTGGAGGACCTGCCGAGCGCACGGTAGAGAATGATGCCTTCAAAGGCGGCCTGCCATGCTGGCTGGGACTGAAAACAGGTTTTCCTTTTCGTTTATCGTCCTGCCTTTTTTCCAGGGCAGCGAAGATTCCTGTTCTCCTCCATCTGGGCTTCCTGGTAGACGATCTTCCTCGGAGTCGGGGCCTCGTCTGATTGAATTAAAAGACTCTCATGCTTCTTGTTGTAGATCACTGGACAGCATCCAGGCACACCTGCCAGTGGACTTCGGGGGTCTCGGATGGCGCGGGAGCAGTGGTTAGAGTAACCAAAGACCACCAGAAAAATGGACAAAGTCCTCACATGTTAAGAAGTGATGCTTGATTCTTACTTACCCAGGAATTCTTTTATGTGGTACTCATGCTGAGTTTCACGCTAGCTGAATTTTATATACGTCTATATATAAATGTTCTTCAATCCCACTTTTTAATATCCATCCATCCATCCATCCTCTAACCACTTATCAACGTGTAGGGGACACTCTTTGCGGAATGCCAGCCCATCATCGGGCATAGGCATGTAACCATACGTTGCGGGCAAATTCGGGACAGCCTAACTGCACGTCTTTGACTGCAGGAGAAAATCGGATTACCTGGAGGAGCTCCGAGAGATGCGAGGAAAGCATGCTAAAGCAGAAGTGAACTTTTTGTTATGCATTAACCAAACAATACGTATATTAGAAATTGTACAGACTGTACAAGGTCACCAGTGGGTAGCCTCAGCTCCAAAGTGTCTTACACTGAACATTGTATGTTTGTACTTGGGCAGGTTTTTGGTCATAAAAATGTTTTCCACCACTTTTGGGATCTGGGCCTGGGTGTGTCTGTGGAGGGTGACCTGAAGAGAGAGGAGACTCCTTTCATGCTCTGATGAAGGGGTGTCGCGATTCGACCTGCTCTCTCATTATCCTCCAACTTCTCTGGTGTCGCCATTTACCTTTGGTGTTTGCCACTGACAAACAATGGGTTTTTTTTTTCCCCTCACTTATCAAAAAGATGGGCACCTCAGCTTCCCAGCTCAGATCTGTTTGATGCCTGACATGCTTCAGTGCATCAGGAGGATGAGTGAAAGAGAGGTGGAGTCAGGTGAGTGGAAACCTGGGGCAGAAGCAACTTTTTCCAAATCAGCTTGGGAGCAAAAACTACAATTTAGCTGAATCTGTAGTTGCAGGGGGGGGGTTAAACGGCAAATCGATGTTTTGGACGTTTGCCTGTTCTGGTGGTTGGAGGCCAGTGAATTTTCAAAAACATTTCTGACAGGATGCCAAACCCACCTCAGTTTTCTGGACGTCAACGTTTCCTCCATGGAAAGATCCAGTTTCATGCCAGGCTTTCTGAAGCAGCAATACAGCCGTGGGCGTCGGCGAGGGTAACGGTTAAACGCGGGAGCTGCAGCTTCATGGGTAAAGCCGTGTATCTAGGTGAAGGAGAATCCCCTCCACGCGTACGGTGGAGGAGGCGCTGTAATCGAGTGCCTCGTTTCCTGACCTTGACGTGAGAGGTGCTGTCTTTTATCCCTCAGTTCAGACGGTGTCTGTAGTCATGCAGCGCCAGTGATGGCCTTGGTGCAAGCTGGTGATCTCCCTTTGGTGTGTTAACGGGATGCATCCGTCCTTCAGTAATATATGCCTCTAACATCCCTCACGTGGATACGCAGTCCCATTGATTCAGAGTCAATATGCAAGGAATCTAAGGCCACAAGGTGGAGTAGTCATGCATGCCTGCATGCATGTGAACAGGGCCACCAGTTCATCCGAACTTCTAGCCAGGCATGCAGAGCCCTGAGTATTCACAATAATGGTACTACCATGTAGTGTGTGACATGGCACGCAGCTCTGTGTGTGCCTGACACTGACTGAGTGTGATGGGCTGCGTCAGGAGGTCAGCAGTTTGCTCCACGCTGGTTTAGATGGGGGGTCCTTGTGAGTGGTCTGGAGGAGGTGTGGTGGTCTTTTAAATGAAGGAGTGATTGCTCCATTGCTGTATTCAATTGCTACCCCTCCTTCGAGTAGCCGGAGAAACACAGGTAGCTGGGTGAATCCCGGTGCCAGGGTTGCAAATTGGACCGGGTGACAGACTTTTGGAAAAAACAGCAGCGTTCCTCGCCGACCGTGGCGTCTGACCCACCATGTCCGGCATCAAGTAAAATATTAATGATCAATAGCATTGAAGTCCATCACAGTGCCCGGGGGGAATTCTGGATAGTGGCCCGTGGTCACTGCTGACATCCGCTGGGTGTCATTAGTGAGATTTACCCACAACAACACATTTTTCTGAGAAATTCTATCCCACAATGCAACGTGACTGCCAGATGCTTATTTACGTAACTTTGGGCTGTTGGGAATTAAAAGGAGTGTCCTCACTCTCGGGGACTGGGTGCCCTGCCATGTAAGTCCAGCCGCTTTACTTGACTTCCGCGGTACCTCCATTGTGTCGTCTTCAGGTCTTTCCACAGGGTGGAAGTTACGAAGCAGAGGCACCACGACTGCTTTGCAGGGCTGATGTTGTGACATGGATTCCCAATCGGCTGCTTTGATGACGGGCTCGCAGGTGCCCGTGACCTCTAGCTGTGGCAGACGCAAAGCTTTTCGCCAAAGGCCCCCTGCTTTTTCTCCTGCGTATTAGCGTGTGTTCGCATGCCTGGGCACATTGAAGGCGCCACTTTGTTTAGCCGCACAAATCCAGCATCGGTAGTTTTCTAACTGAGTCGGCTCCCAGGAGTGGACGGACTCGCAGGGGTGAGTTTATGGACCCAATGAAGGATTACTAAATTCCCTCATGGCGTTCTGTGTGTGCGAGCTGATTTCTATTTCCTTACTTTGAGGAAGTGTGAGGAACATCGGGATGAGAAGGATGAGGAAGGGTCCTCTGACACCTGACAACTACTCTATGGTGGGAAAGTGAGTAGGAGGGGTTCATATCGTTTCACATCATGATTGTATTACTGGGACACTGGGCTGAGAGAACAGGTCAGACCAGGTCACCACAGACAAATGGAGATGGGCCGGGACCTCAGCTCCCTCCTTATGCACAGGCTGAATTTTTAGAATCTTCTGTGGCTAGAGAAATTAGGTCCATCTGTCCAAAAAATATTTCTGCAGCCACTCTGTGTTGACCTGCATTTCCCACCACTACCTGCAGGGGGTGCCGTCTGATTGGTAGCTCCATGGGAACAGGATGCCATGTGCCTTTGAACCCTGGGTGCGAAAGGGGAGTAGGCAGTGAGGACGAGGGGTTGGGTGGGCATGTTTTGGAAATACCTGAGAGGAAGAGTGACGAGAACAAGGCTAACAGACTCTGGCAGTGAGTAACATATGCAAAGTAGCATGTACATGGATGATTCTAAACGTACTTTGTAAGTGGGCAACGTACAGTAACGGCTGCTGCAACACTGCCCCCTGTGTTTATTCTGAGCATTGACATCAGGCCGTCCCTACCTTCTCATCGTGATGGCACTGTCATGCTGACGCCAGCTCCAGGTGTCTGTTTGTTTACTGTGTTGCAATGAAGCATCTGTGTTTAGGCAACCTTGACACCCTAACTGACAGATTCCTGCCTTTTCCATCCCCCATGTGCATCTACTCCTCTATTCCAACACAAACACTCTGGAGGACCCTATGAGTTTTCCCCACCAATATATGAGCCGAGGCTTTGTGGGGTAGGAGTCTGTGCCAATGTCCAGACGGCTGACGGTTTGAATCCCACAGTTGGCCAAGTGATCATTTCACTGCTGTGCCATTCATCAGGGCTCCTGACCCCAAAAACTGCTTCAGGGGCACAAGATAATTGGCTGACTCTATACTTGGACCCCAAGCTTCACTCTCATCTGTAGATGTGTGTGTCATATGAGAGCAGGACGAGATTTGTGAAAACTAAAGAATTCCTAAGTACTGTACAATAAAGTTTAATAGCAAAAAACAAGTTAATCTGCAAATAATCATCCTGCAATGTTTTATTCATCTCTTGAGCTTTGTCAATTAACCTGATGACAGCTTATTCAGAGGTCGGCCAAAACTTATTTCATTTTACGTTCTGGCAGCAACAAAACAATTTACACAAGAGCAGTTTGAGCAGAAATTTAATGTGACACAACATTGCGAGCAGCATTGACTTTATTTTACGCCTTGGTATAAAACATTACGGGCAACCGTTCAAAGTAAAAATCCAATCCTTACCGAAATTAACAGCCCGTGGAAATCAAGGTAGTGAAGTACTGCTTGATTTTATGGTATTTCGAGCGTGTGAAAGGTAGGGTGAGTGCTGGCAAGGAAACAGTCTTGGTGTTTGCTTATATATTTTTTTGTGATTTAAAATGAAAGATTTCTTTTTATTGTTTTTGCTCATCCATCCCATTTCAGGCATTCCAACGTCGTCTTCCACATTCCTGCCCAGTCTGATCAGCGTGACCTTGTGATTTGTTTGCTGAAATGACTGGCGATCACGAACGTTGCAGAATTTTTCCGAAGAGCTCCGGCCCAGCCTACGGTTGTGGGTGAGTCTCCATTCCTGCGATTCGGGGGTTGGTTAAATCCTGGTACTCGGTCACAGATGGATGATGTCTGAGCAGGTTCTGCATGAGTGCGAAGTTTGGGGGGGGGGGGCTTACATACCCCAGCACGCTGCCCGCTTCAGGAGAAGCGGCATGACGATCCTTGACATAAGCGCGGATTATCCACCACCACTGCACGCCAGCGAGGACTGCGCCCTGCGGATCCGTGAGGCCCGTCTTTCCCTCTGCTCCACCCACGTTCTTTAGGAGACGCTAATCCCCCCACCCCGTTGTCTTGAGGCCACGGTCAAACAGCCACCCGTTCAAACGCAAACGACAGGGACCAGGCAATCAGCTTAAACTGCGCCATCATCGATCGCCAAACGACACGGACTGCAGGTCACAACACCGCAGATATTCTGCAATGCAATTTAATACTTTTATGGATGTGCATAAATGAGCAAAACAGAGACAGATTATAGAAATTATTCACATATAACATTGACAAAAATAGAGTTTATGACAGTAATTTCAGATGGAGGTCTTACCTACACAAACTGCATAATGTATATGAGATGTATAAATTTTATCAGGCACATCAAAGATGACCTGTGCACCTGAGGTACAGAATGACATATTTATGAGTTGCCTGTTCTGGCAGCAACAGAGGGGTTAGTGGAAATGACATGTACCATGGTAGCAGGGGTCAGGGGGGCCACGTGTGCGAGGAAGGCAAGGTTTGTCCCCTACTGGGAACCAGCGAAGCTTCTAACGAGTAGTTCCTTAGGTCAAGAACAGCGTTCGGGCCCAAATCTCCTTGATGACAAGTCTGTTTTCTCCTCCTTTTTCCTCCTCCGCCATTGACGTTAGCCTACATCAGACATCATCGCTTGACCTCTCAAAGGGCAGAAACGTGGGACCTTAACTGCTCTGCATCCAGCCCGCTGTCAGGTGTCTGATTGTCGGTTAGCATTTAAAAGTGGCTGGGACTTTGCGTTCGTGTTGGGACCCGAAATCCAATGCCGGCCTCGTGGCTCACAACATTTAAAATAAAATTTCTGAATTGTCAAAGAAATGTCATATTTCGACAGGCCCGCTTCTTGCGTGGCACTGCCGGGAGTCAGGTTTTTCCTATTGTATTGGCCAGGTATCCAGGATATTCCGGAATTGTGGGATACCTTCCAGCATCCTTGGCAATCCCTAGCCGTTTCGTTTCAATTACCCTGCTCCAGCCAATAAAAAGGCGTTTGGCACTTAGCAACCGATCATATCATTGCTGTAATTAGAATTCAGGAGAAGCCATAATAATCGATACTTAGTACATTAGCACCAAGTAAAAGCGGCCATGTATTAAACCGTGCCACAGCCATTGCCTTCCTAACTGGTTTGTCACGGGTGGGGGTTCCTATCTGACCAAGCCTATGGGGGAAGGCAGTTTTTGCAAGTGGTACTCAGGGTAGTACCCCCCCCCCCCCCACCCTCAAAGTGAGGTATACCCCCGAACAACAATAACCTCCATCGGTCTGCAGGGAGTACCAGCATTTCATCGTAATCTGGAGGCTGCGTGAGCATAACCATTTTGCCCTGCGTAAGGCGTTCCGGGAAATCCACCGGTAATTTGGACTGACCTTCTGTGCCGTCCCTTGACCCCCCGGAGGCCTTGTTATGTTTATTAATCATCACCAAGTGTGTCTCCACGTGACGTTCCCGATTCAGACCTCACTGTGCCGTGTCCTCGGAGGACTGAGTGATATTACATTTTTAATAACTTTACACGGCAATTTTAACGTAAGTCCAGAGTAAACAAATCGCCACAGGCAGCCGTCTGTTTACCTCACGGCCCGTCTAGGTGCGTCGAGCGCTACGCTCTCGATTTCTCGAACACTCGTCTAAGTTCAGCCGGCGTCCGCGTCTGCGGGACCCTCCTGTCGGAGATCTGGCTGAGACAAAACAGGAAGCTTAGGCTCAAACCCGATAACCCTAAAACTGCTTCTGTTCATCTTTGGGCTGAAAAGCCAGGCGTCTCTAAGAAGGATTTACAGAATGCCTTTTGAATTATTAAATATGTACTTTGGGCCCTGCCAGACTGTGATAAACAGCCCAAAAGCAGATGTTGGCGATATTTTTATATACCAGTCCACAATCAGATTTAAAAAAAAAAAAATGTGAGGGGAGAGAAATGATCGAGACCGCTGTCATGGCCGCTCAGCCGCTATTCAAACAGTCTCAGCGTGGTTTTGATTGTGTTTGCCCGGGTCGTGTCTCGCCTGCCCATTCCACAAATGGCTGTGTGGCATGGGGCCCTCACGGCGGCGGCTGCCAGTTTGCGATGGGGCCCTAGACTGGATTTCTTTATCCAAGTTTAATTAATTACCGCCATTGATGAAATGCACGAGTGGGGAGGGGTTGGGGGGGAAGCAGTGAGAGGATAGGGTAATTTGTGGTGCATAAGCTGAATTTCAGACGTCTGGAGGACGTTAACAACAGCTGTCTTTAAAGGATTAGTATCTTAATTACAGGTGAGCGACAAGAGGGTGCTTCACTGAATTATTTATCGATTTCGTTTCCACCAGCCTACGCTTCAGCCCTTCTGACGCACGGCGTCGGGACGTCGTAGAAACGGCGAGGCAGGTGACGGCTGAGGCCGGAAGCGCGTTTTTTGCCCAAGTCAGAGCCGCGGGGCGCCTGGGTTGCCTGGGCCGGTTTCCGTCACCCCGAGTCCAAAGCAATTAGCGAGGTCCGAATGCCAAGGGTGCCGTGGGAGTGGCTCCAACAGGCCCCCGACGTGAGCAGGCCGCGAGGCACATGGCGCCGGGGCCGGAGCACTGGGCCAGGTCGGATGACAGACGGCTGGCAGACGGCCCGTGGGCTGGTCCTGGAGCGACTGGGGCGGCGAATGTGTCTGCCTCCAAACAAAGGCCGGAAACAAGATGACTAAAGGGTTATTTTGTTCTAACTATGTTATAGGTCCAACAGAGGCTGCCCTATAGTGAGAACGGCAATGCGGCAGTGCCCAAATTCACTAATGCTATGATATCTACTGTGGGTTCTGGGCTTCGGACCAGCGCCTCATACCCTCCGGTCTGGTTCTGCATGCAGCTTCTGGTGCCTTCCCCGTTAGCTCACAGACGTTTGGTTCGCACCTGTGACAATGTTCACACCACCTCTTGCGAAGGTGTCTTCCTCGCTCCCAGTCTCCCAATTACGTGTCAGAAAGGGCTACGGCAGTGGTGTGTGTGTCTCTGTGTGTGGATGTGGGAGGGTTTGGTGGTTCCTGCTACCATACCGGCATCCTAGTCAGAAGAAGAAGAAGAAGGAAGAAAAAAAAAAGAAAGAAAAGAAAAAACAAGTGACAGGCTTCTCAGAAGAGACGCTGGGTCTGTAGTCAGTCAGTGCCGAGGTGACTGATTTATTTTAGACTTTATTTTATGAAGGTGAAGTTCCTTTCTGAGCCGAATTCATTTTTAAAAATTTGAATTGATGATAACTGGTTCTGAGATCAATCAGAATTCCCCTTCATTCGTGATTGCCAGCCCTGCCGAGTCGTCGTTAATTTTCTACGGTACGACGGACGCATAATTACAGCCGCCTTTACAGTCGACGCACCAAAGGATTCCCTCGCCGGGACGACGGGGACCGACGGCAACGTCACAGCGGGATGAAAGGGCGTGAAACGCCAAGTCGGAGATACGCGTACCGAGTCACAGGAAGCGGGGACACGGGGGGGGGGGGGCGGGGGCAGGTCATTTCCTTCCCGTAATTTAAGGGAAAAAAACACCGGGGCTGCCTTGGGCATTTAGAAAAAAATCGGAAAGGGCACCCCCTGAA
>JAACJT020000042.1:8169928-8198245 GCA_009936485.2 Gymnarchus niloticus
CGCCGCCCGCGGCGGGGGGGGTTGTGGGGCGAGGTTGTTTTGGTGGGGGCCCCACGGGGGCCCTTTAGAGGAAAGGGGGAGAAGGGGGGGGGGGGGGGGGGGGGGGGGGGGGGGGGGTGACATTGTGAGGGATCGAGGCACACTGATGCTTTTAGCAAAAGAACGGGTTCAACTCAGGTTCGTTTATTCGGGCCAAGAGGTTCAGCTTCATTAGTCTCCAGGCAACGCCATTAAACTACAGATGTTAGCCCTCAGGATTTGACTGGACATCCACGATGGTCGTGCGATTTCTAGAGGACCACAGAAGAAGGGTACCCCTCTGGTCTGGAGGGATGCAGGGTTGTGTGTGGGCGTCTGTGCGAGTCTATGTGTGTGACGGCTGAGTCTCCTACTTCTGGCCCCCTGCAGGAATAATTCGAGTCCTCTGAAGGAACACCCCTGCTGTTCTTCCGTCTCTTCCTGTCCCGATTGTCTGGCTCGCACCTTGTCGGGCGGCGCGGGGCCCATCAGAAACGCCATTACCCGAGCACGTCGTTCCCATGCCGGGGAGAGGCGGTTCGTTCTGGTAAGGGAGCAGCTCCCCCCACACAGTGCAATGTGTGACACCTCACCGCAACAACGCTTTGGGTTCCAAAAGCGAACCCTTCCCCGGCCGTAGTGCCAGGCGCCCTTTCTCAATGGACCATTGTGCGTGTCAACAATGCAGTTTGCCATGTGACATTTACAGTATTGTGAGAGTCTCTCGTGCTCGATTTGGCTCGGCGCAGCCTGTCGTGGACCAAAGCATTAGGTTAGGATTTAGGGGCTTTTGTGTGACATCCAGATGTTGGTCTTCTGCCAGTCAGACCTCATGTCCAGCACCGACTGTGAAGTCCTTCTTTCCTCTTGAGTAGTAGCCTATTTCACATCGTGCTCATGAAGCTTTTTGTGGCAGGTCACATTCTCCCACAGAGGCTTCTCGTTCTTCTCAGTGGTCCACGAAACAGAGCTCAGGCTCTGGTCCCTAGCAGAAGGGAGTGTTCCCTTGCCTCCACCCCACAGCTCCATGTGACCAAAAACATGTTTTTATCGATAATTGCATAGATGATGAACTGCCTGGCTGGAATCTGACTGCTTCACTCCTAAACAGAGCTGGTCTGCCTTATTTCCTGACAGCTCTTCCACCCCTTAAGACTATGGACACAACTGACTGAAAGGGTGTCACAGTCTGTGAGACTCGGTGCCGCAGCTCTGCGTGTTTCTGGGATCCCCGCTGGCCGTTGACGGTGAATGTTGACTTCATGGGCCTCTGAAAGCAGACCCGGTTTAACGAACCAGTTAATGAGCCCGTTATCAATCCTTCCATTTCCTGTGGAGGGTTTCTTCAGAGTGCTCTTGCAATGTCGTCCCTGTCAATATGTCGACAGAAGTAATGCACTGTGTTTAATGCCCCCACTCCAAAAAAGGCGTAAAGATTGCTAGCAATGCATGTGCTTGGAATTGCAGGCACCATGTCACAGTTTTTCTGAATTGCTAAAACACATTTCCTAAAATCACTTCTCCTTTTCTCAAAACACTAACACAAACCCAAAAATTCAAGCTACACTCACAAAACCTTTGACTTGTCTTGCAAAATCAAACAGTCAGCAATCGTTACACTCCATAAATAACTGCGAAACACTCTGGGATAACAGGAAAATAATCTTTATTTAGGATATTTTAATATTCTTGTACTTATGAAAGCTTATTTACATTTAAACAAAAAAAAAACCTGCAGCAAAAACAAAATTGAACAATATAATCTCACGTATTTTTACCCAAAAATCAATAATTCATTCTGCCTCAGCATCATGCTTCTAGGTTGGGTCAGGCCACAGGACTTCATCTACATCACACGCAATGTTCTCCCTTGCAAGGCAACGTGGTAAGAATCGTTTGGCGTGCTGAATCCAGCCTTGGCAAGATTCCACTCCTATGTCGTCATATCCTGCATCCATTGCTTGGATTAGATTTTCCAGTGTGTTGGGGTTTCGGTCATATAATTTCCACCACCATGCTGAGAAAAATTCCTCAATAGGATTTGAAAAGGAAGCGGTCAGAATACCGCATGCTAGTGCTGAGTTTACTGTAAAAATGTACTTGCACATATTGATATCATTGCTCTTTCAGAATTTCGCTCAAATGGCACCCTGTAGGTTTGTTTCATCCTTATCTGATTGCATTGCAGGACACGGTCAATTGTTGACAGACTCACACTGTTTATTCCCTCAAAATGCACGTTATCTTCAATACAGTTTTTCTGAAATGTTAAAACACTAAACTCTATTCTTGGAACAAAACTGTCAACTGCCAAAACTCAATTTTTGAATCAATCACTGTTTTGGCCAAACTTGAAACAATATTCCCCTGGGTTAGACACAATTTGCAGATGTGGTTCACACTTTTTGCTAAACACTAAATACGTTCTCACTCACCAAAACATATTTTGCACTGTGATACACTTATAATACAAAGTGGTAAACACAGGTTGCAGAAGTTAAATGCAATTACAACAGAAATATGATTGCTTAGACACAACAATTCAAAACTGTTCACGTTGGTTTCTAAGCATATGATGGCCCTATATAGTGTACAGGTTATAGGCCAGTTCAGACGCAAGTTTCACAGGTGGGTTGAATTGCACCTTCAACAACGGAGCACAGCATTAGAAGGGGAAGACCAGAAGGATGTACAAGAGCGATAATTTCTTATGAAATCAGAGCAGCTATCATTGACTACGTTCTGGTTCATGGCGTGACTATGAGGAAAGCTGGACCACGTGTGCAGATTCTCAGTGGCCTCCGTAGTCAGGACATTCAGAGAAGAGAGTGGGTCATTTTGCTTTTTGGTCCTGGAAAGTTACACTACAGTAACAGAACACAGAGGAATGTCTCAATAAATCACTCTGCCAATACTGTAGTGAGGGAGCAGGATAAAAACATTCTTACAGTCTGATACAATATCTGTATTATACAGTATTAGAGGAAGCTTACCAACGTTACATTATATTTTAGTTTTCCTGTGGGTGTCCAATACTTTACATATAAATGCATACATAAAAAACCCAGATAACATTTTTTTTTTCTTGCAATGCCAAGAACGCAATATTTTGTATTTTTTGATGCAGTGACTGTTCAGTAGTGTTGAAGATTTGGCTGGGTTTGTGTGTGATCTGAAAACGGTATTTGGTTTTGAGCAAAGATAAAACAGTTTTGAGTTGATTGTTTGATTTTGCAAGACCAATCAATGGTCAACAATTCAGAAAAACTGTAATCCACTGTTGTATTTCATGCAGTCCAACTGCATTATTTTGATGGACCATCTCAACAATAATTGTCTTCTGTTGTTGTGAGAACATACGTGTTCTTCCACCCTCATGTGGCCATCTTTCAATTCTACAAAAAGATTATTTTGTTAGAAGATACATGCTGTACTGTAAATATTCTCTACTGTCCAAAACAGATATAGTACCGTAAGGAAATTATTTTTTCCTGTCCCCTTTCTAGAGTTTGGAGTGATTTACTGAGACTGAAATCATACTGTAACTTTCAGAGACAAAAATGCATTTTATCTTTTATTTCTTTGAAGGTCCTGACTGTGGAGGCCACTGAGAACCTGCTTAAATTTGGTTGCACACGTTGCCCTCATAGTCATACCATGAACCAGAATGTGATCTATGACTGTTGTAATTTAATTTGAAATTATAGCTCTTCTCGGTCTTCCTCCTCATCCACCACCTGTGACACACACACTCCTCTTCCTCTTCTGTTGTAGTGCTCCATTGTTGAATTCAGAATCTAACTCACTCGTGCCATTTCCATTTAACCTGACTTATGTCCTCTTTATTGATTGGGTTCCACACATCACAGACTGGACACATGTGTTCAGTTTTGAGTGGCAGTGTGTTAAAGATAAAAACAGGGTATGAGATGTGTGTAATCTTTGAAGTCTGTGTGTGCCATGCTGGGGTTAAGTGCAGCACACTACTAGATGTGTTTTGTGAATGAGAATGTGTTTAGAGTTGTGCGGAATGGGAGATTTAGATTTGCAAATTGTGTCTAACCAGATGAACGGTCTTTAAGGTTTTGCCAACTGTGGGATTGATTTGAAGAAGGAGTTTTGATAGTTGACAGTTTAGTTTTTAAAATGGGGTTTAGTGTTTGAGCAATTCAGAAAAACTGTCACAGAATGGACATTTTTCACTGCTGCCAGACAGAGACTCAAACTACGAAAAGCTTTACACCAGATTTGACTTTTAGAAAACAACTGTAGATTTTCACCAAAGAGTACTTCCATGTCAGAGAGGCAGGCGACCAATCAGCAGTAAGGAGTCGCTGGGGCGACTCGCGGTTGCTGGCACTACTCTGGAAATGGTTGCATAGCGACACGGTGTTGCGGGGAGTATTTAGGGATGCAGCTGGGGCCGTAATGAATGGAGGCGAATCAGAGAGCAGTTCAGAAAGAAGTCTTGTTGAGATACGGTTTTGAGCACGATCCCATTGCGTGTGCAGTACCACAGTTCAATCAGCCTCAGTAAACAAACAGCTCACATGGTAGATCTTCAGAAATAAGCAGGCATATATATCATTTGGTAAATTATTTAACTCCATGATTTCTGAGAGATGGTTTTCTACTTTGTTATGAATTTAAGATTGCCTCATTGATTTTTTTTTTATTCAGTAGAAGCTGTTCATTGGTAGGTTAACATAATCATATCTTCAGGTAATATCAGCTCAGCCTTCTCCTGTTTCTGTAATTAATTTTTCTAAAATCCATAAATTTACATTCATACATCTCTCTTCCAATACTGCTTATCCACCACAAAGCCCTGGATCCTATTTTTAGATGTATAGATTACTTTATGCTGGATATATTGTTAGGTAAGCGCTGATATTCTCCTTGGGCCCTTCATAAGGTATCATCGTGGATAATGATTTGGTTGACACCTAATCACATGAAACTGCTTGTTCCCATGGAATACAGATTCTGCTTAGCAACTGTGTAATTTCACATAATCGTCAGGTCCCTTTGAATTCTGATTCCCGATTTACGACGCACTTCTTACAGCCCTCCTTCTTGAACGCTCTGCACTCCTGGCTCTTTCTGCATTACTGAACATGCTACATCTGTTCCGATAGCCAGAACCTCCTGAACGACCACGCCCTCTGTCTCCCAGGTGTCTCTGGCTTGCATACGCCTATCTGTTAACCCACTCAGAGCCATCCATCCGTCCATCCATCCATCCTGCTGCTTATCCACTAAAGGGCCAAACTAAGGCTGGAGTGTATCCCAGGAAGGATTGGGTACGAGGCAGGGGAACACTCTTGGTGGGAAGTCAGCTCTTAGCCTGATTGTCCTCAGTAAAACATCCAGTGTGAAATAAATAGGTGAATCTGTAATTCGCTTTGGATAAAAACATCCCCTAAACACCTTAAATGTTCTGCATGACCAAACCAAAAATATTCATAACCATGCTGTCAAAATACCAAGAAAGTCAGGTTTTAAATTAAGGCTGCTTAATTTCTGTGGGATACAGAATCTACCAGAAAGCATTTTGCAGATTCTCGCCCCCCCGACAATGATGCGTTTCCCGTCACCAGCCGGCGTCGCTGCATTAGCGGGATGTGTCCATTTAAGCGTGGATCGGACCGCTTCCAAGTTCACAGCCGGGGCCAGCTCTGGCACCGCAGGGGAGAGGTGGTCTGCATGTCACTTTGAGAGGCAGGTGGCCCCCTGTTCGATGCACCTCCTACAGTTTGAGTCCTCCCTCCCCTGCTTTTGGATGCCGTACTCAATCCGGCCTCCCATTCAGAATGGAGGATGCAGGCCAGGCAACGTTAACTCGGTGCTAATTGAATAACCCCATCGCTCGTTTTCTGCACAAATGCATTAAAATTGACCGTCGGAGTGGCGCAGAGGACCCGTGAACGGCCTATGAAAGCATCTTTATTAAATTTATCTAAACTAAATAAACACTGCTCTATTTCGGCTGCATGGGCCCCCTAGCGTCCAACTCCCAACCCCGCAGCTCCTGTTCAAGTGGGGCGAGCTTCTGTATTGTTTCCGTTAGTCCACACAGAGGGAAAAAGCTAAGGTGGGAGGGGGGGGCAGACTCTCCATGTGACACTTCCTCGTTTGGAAAAAAAACCGCAATGCTCCCTCCTGTGTTTTGCGGTGTCAGCTGTGTGTTCTGGGGGCTATGTCCAGCTGTAAAGCCACAGACTCCAAAACGACGTGGTTTTAGACACTCTTACTTTTACGTGGCGTAATTCAGACGACCGGCAGGCGAGAGTGCCGATTTACGACAGGTTGACACCGTCAGAGACTCCCCTCAACAAGGTGCCCTGCTCTGTAAAATGTCTGCATTTGCAATCTGAAAGCTTCCAGTTCAGGTCCTAATAGGGCTCTGATGTTGGACCTCGGAGGAAGGTATTTGGCTTGGATTAATGGTGAAATATCCACTTCCATGTATGGACAAATGTTGCTGATGGATGAAAGTATCATCATGGAAAGTAAACAGGGAGCCGGGCAAGCAGTCTCCTTCAGATGCTGGTCTGACTGGTTCTGTCTGGTTCTGACTGGTTCATGTGAGTTGCTTATTTGAATAGTTAAATTATTAAAAGAGCCAGAATTATGGTTCAAGTGCAAGGACACAATGTGCCAAATTCACTCTAAAACCCGTGTTGCGAAATCAGGCAATACATCAAAACCGAAAGAACATTATACATTCATACGGAAGATCTATCGAGTAAGGCTGGACATTAACAGCGATTAATGCCTTAATGGCATCAGGGGGCGGGGATTAAAGGTAAGTACCTGTTAAGTCAGGATCCATTTAGCTGGCTTGAGCTCAGAAGCTCATTTTTCCTACACGCGTTCGTTACCGTGGAACACTCCAGAAAAGCAGGCTTAGAAAGGGAACTCCATTAAGATGCACACTGAATGTTTTAATTGTCTTTTAGATCACGTTAAGGAGCGGATTACTCTGGTGTTTCCCCTTGCACGCTTGAGAGCAGCAGCCGATGACAGAACGATAATCTGCGACGAGGAGGCAATTACTAACACAGAGGAACGATGGGAGAGGCATGAAGCGGGGGGGATGGCAGCAGAGACCGGGGGAGGTGGGCCGGACTGCTTGGTGAATTTGGGGGAAACCCCCTGTCTGTGTTTAGAGAAACTGCACTGGAGATGCGGCAGCTATGACACAATTAAAACAAAAAGATGAAAGATAGAAGTAAACAACAAGAGGAAAAAATGCATTAACGATGGTTTAATCCACCCCACTAGCATGTAGCATCTCGCTGGCTGTCACAGTTACGCTAACTGCTGAGATTCTGGTAATTAATTAGATTAGATGAGGCCAGGAAGAAAATCACTTATTTTTTATTTTATTTTAAAAATTTAAGCTCTTAGCAAAGACTGTTTGCTAAGCCAGTCAATCTGATATGCCAGGAAATGGCAGTTTCTAAAACGAGGTGATGTTTATAAGTTCAACCGCAGTGCTGAAGCCTGCATGCCATTACAAGGCTCATTAGTCTTTGCTGCATATTTACCATCAAGAACTGGAGCAGGGTCAGAAGAATCTATAAACAGGCCGATTTGCAATGAAATAATTTTGGGAAATATTTTGGGGAGAATAGGAAAAGGAACAACAATTGATATTAAATGTCAGAGTGAAGTTGAATTTGCCAACTTTCATTTCAAGACAACATGCGGTGTAATTCTCTCCTTACGTAAAGAAATGCAGCCCCAAAGAGCTGCAGACAATCAGTATTGGGTGGGAGCCCTGATTCGATCAGTCAGAATGGAGGAAGGCACTGCTTTGACCAATGAGTATCGAGGGGGGCCCTGACTGGACCAGTCAGCATGGAGAGAGACTTGCCTTGACCAATGGGTATTGGGGAGGGGGGGGGGGGGGGGGGGGGGGGTCGGGGTCATGTCATTTCCTTCCAGTAATTTAAGGTATAAAATCACGAGGCTGTCATTGAGCATTTAGATAAATACCTGCTGTTGTCTCCCAGCACCTCAGGTCCTGTCCCCTTGTAATGTATTATTTAGGTGCTTAGCAAAGAGCAGCTTACATTGCATTAAATTTTTATCACTTTGCCCATTAATAATGATGGGTATTTTTACTCAAGTGATTCAGGTTAAGTACTTTGCTAAAAGGACCATCGATGTAGCCCCTCCCACAATTTAAAAGCAGTGATTATACAAATACCGCCTTGATCTTGCAGCTCATTACGGCTCCGCTGTGTGTTTTCTCATGTTTTCTATGTAATTTAAGTTAATTCGAGTTCCCACCCGAGTCGGAGCTTGCGGGTGGAGGCGAGGTGAGACTCGCAGCGGAAGGCGAAGAGCCAGGACCTGGAATAACATGGGCGGCCGGCCCATCCGTCTCCAGAGCGACCGGCCAGGAGTGGGAGGCCCTAATTGCATCTCCTTTCAGCTTTTCCGCGACGTCCTCCCAGCCAGCCTCTGCACTCCCGGGGGCTGAGTGGGGGGAAACTCGTTTATCGAGGCTGCGGGGGTCACGCGGGGTCGCCTGCAATGGACTTTCAGCCAAGCCAGAGGTGGGGTGGGGGGGGGGGCATGAGTTTAAATAAATACTGAATGGTCATGTGATTCATTATGAGGGGGAACTTGTGCAGGCTCGAGGGGGCTGTGGCTGTACAGGAAAAACGGAGAGCATGGTTGGGGTCCACTTATCTGTACGGTACACCCCGAAATCAGGCGGAAAAGCACGGCACGCACAGAACAAGAAGACCAAAACAGCTTTGTGTGGGGAACTCCTGTGTCTTTACCTCCGCTCCTCCGCACCTTCTGAGGATGGAAGGTGGAAGAGAGATCCACGTCTGGCTGAAAACTACCTCACCACGGGATGGATACATTCTGATCAGCGCAGCGTAGATCTTTAATGGCCCGTTTGTCAATAAGGCTTGTCCAGAAGGCTTTTAGCCGGACGCGGATAACATCGCTCGGTGCGAGCGGCTTTATGTGTGGGTCCGGAATGAGCTGCACGTCCAGAGTGGGAATTTGTCCTAATAAAACGTCAGGCTGGGCGCACAATGAACTGTAATGACTTTCTGAGTTCACTAATGGGTCATAAATCCCAGATTGGAGAACATCGCTCACGGAGGCCACGCTAAGCCAGCTGCGGATAGGGCGGCTCCGTCCCACATCCCGCACTTCGGTGCTTTTTTTTTTTTAGCGTTTGCCGTCTGCACGGCGGTTCTGTAAACAATTTTGTTAAAATTTAATGTATGTAAATTGAATGCATTAAACATCATCAGTATTTTCAGTTCTGTCATACATCATTTGTGCTGCCACATGTCATACCCCAAACTCAACACGATGCATTGTGGAGGAGTTCCTTCATTACTCGCACACGTTGCTGTTGCCTTCATTTTTATTTTGCACGTGTTATTGAATTTGTCATTTTTTTTCTTCTATCTACATCTCACCTAAAACCATTACCGTACCTCCTGGATATCCATCGCATAACATTCTCCAAAATGAGAGATGTTAGCCTTCAGCCTGCAGCATATAACAATTTTCTCGGACATTTATTGGTTTAGGAAGACAGAAAACATCTTCCGGAATGATCTGGTGGGCGTCGCGCCAGGCAAGGAGGGGCTGGCCAGCGAAGCATGGTTGCTCCATGGTACCTGTGATCCAGGGACTGGGGGGGGGGGGCTCTGCCCCACGCACTGCTGCCCCTCTGGCCCCTGGAGGCCCTGTGCTTTAGCCGCCTCATTTCCCCTCATCATCTGAGGCCACCAGCGACACGTCTCACAGGACCACTGACCCGTGGGGAGGAAGCTCGCCGACGTGAGCATCTGTCAAATTATCCTTAACGAGGGCAGGGCCGGAGCCTCTCGCTCGCAGACCACCACAAACTGCTGGGAAACACGCAGCCAGTCATGTGAAGCGCACGTTGCTGTATGTCACCTGCAGCCGGGACCGAAACAAAACACTCTGATGACATGTGAAATGAAACACTTAAGACCACCTTCACCTTCCTGCATCACAAGGAATCAGTTGTCCCATTCCAGCTTCAGGGCTGATGAATCGATCTTGAGTTCTTGACCTTCGACCTCTGATCTATGTACATAATGACTGAGGTCCTGGCTGCTTCAAGGATGACTGGTGGTGGTACGTCCACGGAGAAAACCCAGAGTAATGGAGACCACAGGATCCTCTTGGATACAAAGACAGCAGCGACGTTCTGACTTGCAGAAATATCACCTATGACAGCTGCCTTATTTTAGAGGTAACGTAATGATTTACTCGGTTGCTGGGGGAACAGGTGTGGTTAAACCCCGAACGCCATAGCCTGCACTCCTGAACCAGGTAAAAAGCCAAGTTCTCGCTTAGGGAGCCACTATTTTTCTAGCCCCATCTCCAGGAGATGCCATGTCACACGAGACGCCGACGTGAAGTTTGGATTGATGCCTGCATCCTGTGTCTACCTGTGATGTAATGGATGACACATGAAGGCTCGCTGCCCGTCCGGGTGGCTCGATTATGGTGCGGGATTTGACTGTGTACAAAAGACCGCTGAGAAAAAAAGGTAAATTTTCACAATTCTGGTTGCTTACATCGATGTTAATTTTGGTGCATTTGTCACGTTGCTGAGTTTGAGTGGGCCTGACATTCTTCCACATTTCATACATTACCGTTAAAGTGATTGTGCTTACACTCAGTTAATTATTATAATGATATGCCATTCGGAAAAAAAGAAACAATCATACAAATGCTCTCCTATATTTATTGATATTTTTGACAAAGGTTAGTTCCGATGCCTGGTGAAATATGTCATTTTACTGAGTAAAGTTGGCTAGTAATTTTCTGCCTGTTCTACAAGCAGCCCAGTAGATGGCATAGTGTTTAAATGAACAATCAAGAAATAACCTTTTCTTGAAGTCCTAGGCCAGTTCACCGCTTCATGGAGCTTCATGTCACCATCACTAATGAACCCAGTTAATCAATTAACATTTAAGGCAGAAACAAGACCAACACTGCGGAGGCCTTCAAATTCTTTCAGTCGCTAGGCGATACGTGTTGCATTGTAATGCCTTGTTTTTTATACTAGAGCCTGCGCTGGTGTTGAAATTGCCCGAAAGAACTGGCAGGGTTTGGTTTCTAAGCGTTTCTGCGGCGCCTCAGCGAGATGAAGCCCTCCTCCAGTTAATCTGCAAGGATGCGCCGATGGCAGGTCAATCAGTGACGCTTGGTGAAGCTGCGGGATGCCGCGCCTGGACGATTTCATAGACACCTGCTCTCTTACGACAGAATGGCGGGGGTTTCAGGAACTTCGCCGTCTCTTGAATATTCTTCACGCTTTGACGGGGTCCTGGTACGGTCCAGTGTATGGGCGGTCCTGTAATGTTTAAAGCATCGCACTTCACCTGACGGAGGACACGCATCAGCAGGTGTGGGGTGGGTGGGGAAGGTGCGGCTTGGGGGCTCCGCACCTGCACCCGGTAACAGCGGGGGCCACTCAGCCCCGGCAGACCCTGAAAGCACTGGGGTCTTTATTCAGTCACCCTGTACTTCCAATTCTACTGCTACGGTTTTTCGGGGGGTCTGTGGACAGCTGATTTTTTTTAAGGCAGCTATTTAAGGTCATTTAATTGGGTTAGATTTGCTAGAATATAAGACAGGTTTTTTATTATATGTTATTTTTTTTCCGGCCATTCTGCTTTACTTTAATATGAATGTGCTTACAGATTGGTGATTTGTCGGTATGATCATAAAAGGTGGGTCATCGCCTTAATGCCGGGTCCCCCTTTGCCATCTTTGCGCTTCAAACTGGTCAATAAGCCATCCGGAGTGGAGGTGCATCTCGGAGAGTGGAAAGTGCGTAATGAAATTTAAAAAGCCTGACCCTCCATCCTCTGTCAAAATGAAATATCCAGTCACGTCGGCCAGTCGCCTCATCGATTTTTCTTTTTTTTCCCGCCTTGGTGAGCCAGGTGTTGATTTTTCACGACGCAGGGAGAAAAAACATACATTCAGCTTAAAATTAATGGAGAAAACATGGCAATTTACAGCTAATTACATCTTACCGTTGAAAATCAGGAAGGGCGAATTTAAAAATTACATTTGCATTTTGACCCCTTACATGTTCTTTGGCACAAAACTCACCAAAGATGTAATGTATAAATGAATTAATAGTATTACTGGAGAATAATAATGCAGTAATCGTCACATTCAGGCTTAAAAATACCTACTAAAACCAAGAAACCCTTTATTGAGGAGAATATTTTAGGCATTAGAATACCCCTGCATCACTGAATAAATGATACCTCAGTGATTGCGGTCAAAGGTACTAACGGTCCAGTGACTGGAACATTGCAGTTTTTAGGTTCAAATTTTGATGCCAAAAGTATATATTTCTGGTCTGCCTTTTGTGCAAGGTTAGGATTATAAAAGTAGCCCCAATACATAAAATAATATTCATGCTTAGCTGAAAGGAAGTGGGTCATTGTATGATTGCTGTATATTGGGTATTGTTCATTTGTTCTTGTGTATAGAAAGGCTCCGTGTCTCCGGGTGTATTTTTAGAGTCGGTTTTTAATGCGCAGTATGTGGGTTGGCACCGCTCATCCATCCCGAATTACTCCTAAGCAAGCCTAAGGTACCCGTTAGCGAGCGGAACATTGGAGACCTAAATGAACCCTGCCCAAATGCATTTTCTTTGCTAATTTACAGAGGCAGCCCCTGTGCCCACCCTGTGTTCGGGTGACAAGCTTCCGAGCGGGTACCTTCCGAGCGAGCCGGACTTTTTTTTTTTACACCCCCCCCCTGCAGATTTCTGGCTCCTGATTGTCTCTATCCGTCCCTATCCCACATAATTGGTGCTGTGGGGGTCACCTTGGCAACGGGCCACACAGAACACCTCGGGTTTTTGGGGATGGCTGCTGGCTGCTAGTCTCGCCGCCCGAGGCGTGACGAGTGTCCGGTGACCAGACGAGTGACCGTAACTGCTGTGTTCTGTCAGGGTGCAGGTGTTACTACGCTGCGGGGTGTTTGGGGTGTTCCTGGAAAAGGCCCCCTATTAAAGCTGTCAAAATGGGCTGGGGGGCTAGTCAATGAGAATATGGCCCTTCTCTTGGTATTAGCTATTACGTTATCAGGATATGGTGATTTTTTTTTTTTTAATTGTTAGTATTATCTATTGATGCATTCATTGGAAATTGGTAAAAAAAAAAAAAAAAAAAAAAAAAACTGCCCCAGAGATTTTTCTTTTTTTTTAATGTGAAATTGTTGGTATCAAGACGTTTGGCTGTACAATTTTTAAGGTCACAGAAGTTTAACCGAAAACTAGCCTGTTCCTGCTCAGGTTTATGAATGAAATTATACCGTGGTGTGTCCCAGTTTGTGAGTCGTCATATTAGGCAAAAGATGTTTTAGGGACCGGCCAAAAAATGTATTTTGCATTCGTGGCATCGACACGACTGCGTTTTGTTCGGCGGTAAGTGAAAAGTAGCCTGCGGAGCACAGCGCCCTGGCAATATGTTGCCACGGTGACCACACCACTGTCTTTAGTGGTCACAAGAAAGTGTGTTAATTACTTACCTGTTTACCTCGGTGTTGCTGCAGGACAGCCAGGTGTGAATAATCGGCACTGGCACGGGGCCGGGAACCCTGTTGGTGCAGTCTGTTTGTGGATGGGCACTTCCTTTCTGTTGGGGCTCTGTGGAAAGCGAGGTTACCTACTCGCTGGAGTCTTTGTGTCTCGTCTTTTGTGTCTTCATTCCTCCTCCTATGGTGAAGCTAAGGGCAGCTTAAGGTTTCAGGTTGATTGATTGTTAGCCGGTTATTTTTAGCTTGGCACTCTTGCCTAAACTGTACATATTTTGTCAACACTTGAATTGTAAGTCTGGTTGGTACCAACTGCACTCGCTTCATCGGCGCTGGAAAGGCAAGCAGACATCTCAAGAGAACGTTTTGGTTTTCTTCCCTGCCGTTGCCAATAGACGCCATTAAGTGACTGGCCTAATAAATTCCACTCACCCAGGCCGTTTTCCGGGCTCCGTCGTCAGTTTTGATATCCAGCGCTGACCGTTTGCACCAATGCAGCAAGCTTTCATTACTCGCCGTTTACTGAGGCATAACCCAATAAGCCCCCCACCCCTCTCGTCGGATCCTTCTCAGTTTGCCCGAATAGCTGATGATAAGTTGGGTTTTTGGCCGTCGTGCGTAGTGGTAATCCGCGCCAGCCCGATGTTGCGTAATGACTTGCATTGGCCCACAACTGTGCACAACTCTTCTAAAACCAGTCAATTGTGTATCTGCTCATTTTTTTAAAGTGAAGCGTATTTTTATGGATATGGTCAAAGGCATGGTGTGTTTTTCCCCACTATAAAATTCCCATAGATGAATTTTGATCTGTTACTACGATGTCTTTCCTCCCACTTAAATCCTGAGAAAATGGTGTAAATCGATGTGCAGATTGCTTTGATCTGGCTTTGTTGAACGTGCCGTCTAATTATCTGATGGAGGTGTGTTTAGGTTAACATCTCGGGTAGGTGAAAAGGGCTTTATTAAGGCTGCAGTGAGTTGCAATAACAATTTCCTTCACATGTCCCCTGTGTGCAAGCTGGGGATATTGATTGGTATTTATAACTTTTGAATTAAACCTCTGGCAAACTTTGGAACCTTTTGACATCCCCTTTAATTCAGGGCCGGGTGACAACCTCCAAGAGGATGTCCTTTATGGATTTGCTTTATTGGGAGCCTATGGGAATGGAGATATTGAGCACTCACTTTTGAACCAGATGTAACCACGATCTCTCTCTAATCTCATGTGTTCATTTATAATGGAGCTTTTGGGCTAGGTGACAGGGCTATTATTTTTTACCACATATGAAAGTTTACCGTGATCTTCCCAGGTACAGACTGAATCATCAACTGCTCACCAGTGGTCCATTTTTCATAATTGTTTACCCAGTGTAGGCTTGTGGTGAGCCTGAACCCTAACCGTGGAAGACCTGGTCATGTGACAGAGGTCACTCGCACACAAACACTCCAAAACAGAGAGAAGCGTGCACGTAAACCGTGTATTTCTGGAACTGTTTTTGTGTGGAGTTTTCATGTTCTCTGTGGGCTTCCTTCAGGTACTCCAGTTTCTTCTTGCAGTCCACAGACATCCAATTAAGTTGTGACTTGCGTGTGTTCGTACTCTGTGATGTTCTGGCATCCAATCCAGGCTGTAGCCCAGCCTTGTGCCCTGTGATGTTCTAGCCTCCAATCCAGAGTGTACCCCAGCCTTGTGCCCTCTGCTGCCTTAAATAGCCTCCCACCCCCGCAAACTTGACCAGGATATGTGAAGAGAAGGTGGATGGATGACCATATCCTTCTCCAGCACGCGGGTCAAGCATCCCCCACTTACTCATCCTGGTTCATAAGGGTATTGGCTGAATGTAATTTAACTCAATTAGTTTGTATTAAGTGGAAATAAACAAAGAGCCTGACAATAGTCATAATAATCTGACTGCACGCTGGGAGTTTTAAAGCAGAGAGAAGCGTGCACCTAAACCGCGTATTTCTGGAGAGCAGTTCTCAGAGGAAACAGACAAAAGGAAAACATAGTAACAGCCAGCCGGGGGTGGGAGTTCAACCCCCAAACCTGAAGGTGCACAGATCCTGCAGGTCTACCCACCCCACAAAGTCCTGCATTTGCTCCCCGGGGGCTTTGATACTCTGTTTATCATTTCCTCGGCCTTCCTTAAGGTGTCAATCCTTGCTTGTTATTTAATAGCGCGTTGTTTATGCATGATGTTATGCTTTATATTTTTCCCTGTGCATTTTTATAGCGTGTGTGATGTTTACGGGGTGAGTTTGCCCGTGTAACTCTGAAGATTTCCTTTTGGGAATGTCGCCTCGCTCAATAATTCATATCCGAGAAAAGGAGCGAAAGACAAAATTATAATGAAGTCAAAATCCACGAACACCAATATGCTTCATCCCGTGGTGTATGAAACGCGTTCACACAGCCCTGTTGGTAAGGATGGAATTGCAAACCATAACCAGCACCGTGGGGGGTCCTCTCCATAGACCCTCGGTGTCGAATTTGGCTGGAATTGTAGGTGCTGTTGCTACCCAAATGGAAAGATCCTTCCCAGAGTGTCGTCATTTTTTTCTGACACCCTCAGACGGAACCCTTCCCTCGTTGAGTTTGGAAGGAAGAAAAACCTAGCTGTTGTGTGTTAGCGTTTCCGGTCTGTTGACCACCCCCCCCCCACCCTGGTGGGATATGGGATGGTGACGTGCTTTGGTTTAATACCACTGAGGCTTCACACTGTGGGTCTCCCCTCCCTAAAAGAATCTCTTTCCCTCATCACTCTCATGGTAACACCGTCTTTAGTATAAAAAATAAAAATCTGCTCGGTTTACCCATCACTCCCAGCACTTCATGGTCCACGTCTCCTCAAAAGGAGGCCAATTTGATGCTGGCGTCCTGCAGAACCTTCCAGAAACTTGATTCTTTTTTTTTGTTTGTTTTCAGTTCTCATTTAAAGTATATTGAATATGTGAGGAGTTAAGTTTGGTGCTTGTCTGGATATTAATGAGGAAGTTTTCTTTTCCTCGTTAGAGTGCGTCGTATGCAACAGAATTGTTACAGTGCATTGCGTAGAGAAAGATTCGTACATCATGGTGTGTGTGTCCAGGACAAGTTTGACATAAATGACATCTTAAATTTACAAGATTGAACCCCCCTATGCGTCATCATGAGGGTAGGACATTGCTGCTGCTGTCAAAATCTGCCGAAAGAAACGGCCATTTGTGTGTAGTTGCGCTTGTTGGTCAAAACACTCAAGTCTGTCAGATTAACTCCTTAGTCGGGCCAAAAGGTGACCACTGGACCTTCATATAATTTTAACCCCCCCCCAGCCAACCCCCTGACCCCAACCAGTTGGCTTATTTGAATGCCTCTCCCAGAAGCGCCTTAATGATCACGCAGCCGGCCATTTCTCCAACTTCCAAGGTTTTGGTTGACGATCTCCCCGCTTGTCGGCCAATGGGACTCACTAGACGGTGGCCTAATTGGACGGACTTTGAGAAGAACCTTGCGGGCCCCGCGAGCTGTCAGGCATCCGGAGCAGATCCACGCGCGGCCCCGGAGGACCGGCGAATGTCTCGCATGCTAACGCGTTCCTCTGATACGCGTGTGCGTGTCGGCGCCTGCGACTCGCGCACGCCAGTCCGCCCACACAAGAGCAAATTACCCGCGTACTCGTCTTTCATATTGATGACGATTCTGTTGATGAACTGAGATGCAGATGGGAGCACAATGGGGGTAAAATATCACTCTGGTGTTTTTGTTTCGCACAATAGATGAAGCGACTTCCAGGCAGTTTGACATCTGTGCACTTCTGAAATAATGAATCAACTGACGAGGTAATTTATTCATTTATAATGATTGTTTTTTATGGCAGATCTCATCAAGGGGGTGATCTGGATTCCAAACCCAATAGACATTCCTTCCATTTTTCTCGTCATTCATTACGGACAATGCAGCTGCCAAATCGGTTTAAGTTTGGGGGAGAAACGCGTTTCCTTTTGGCGGATACGATTTGGAGAAGCTCTTTATATTCTATGGGGGTGTTATTGCCAGATTTTTCAGGCTGTGCCTAACTCGATATGTATTCTGGGCATCAGGGAAACTCTGGGTGCACCGTAGTGTCCTGGCCTGCCAGCTTTGGGGGTAACCAGTTCCTCAGCTTTGCCTGTGTTCTTAACCTCCTCTGTGCTCTGGAGGGCACGGAGACTCAGTGGTAGGCACCGTTGCCTCACGCAGCCACAGCTGTGTTCCAGGGTTGGGTTTTCAAATCGCACCTGTGTTTGTGTGGAGTTTTCATGTTCTCTGTGGGCTTCCTTCAGGTACTCCAGTTTCTTCTTGCAGTCCACAGACATCCAATTAAGTTGTGACTTGCGTGTGTTCGTACTCTGTGATGTTCTGGCATCCAATCCAGGCTGTAGCCCAGCCTTGTGCCCTGTGATGTTCTAGCCTCCAATCCAGAGTGTACCCCAGCCTTGTGCCCTCTGCTGCCTTAAATAGCCTCCCACCCCCGCAAACTTGACCAGGATATGTGAAGAGAAGGTGGATGGATGACCATATCCTTCTCCAGCACGCGGGTCAAGCATCCCCCACTTACTCATCCTGGTTCATAAGGGTATTGGCTGAATGTAATTTAACTCAATTAGTTTGTATTAAGTGGAAATAAACAAAGAGCCTGACAATAGTCATAATAATCTGACTGCACGCTGGGAATTGTGAGTGAAACTGTGAGTTTATTTAAATATCATTCTGTTGATATAAGTAGCCTTATATCATAGTATGTCTGCTAAAATGGAATTTAGCAGAAAAGTCTGATGTTTCAAGTATTCTTTCAAAAATCTTGGCATCTTTTGGATCCAGTGTGTATGTCTGTGAGTATGTTAAGCTTGCAGGTGTTGGGCATAACTTCTCTCCTTATTCTCTGTCCGGCTGATCGCTGTGTCATCATCATAAATACATGCGATTTAGGATCAACATGAAATCGCTAGGCCATACAGACTTCCAGCAGAGCGGTTGGGCACGTGTAGGAAGTATTTGACAGTTTAAAGCCACAAAATGGTTTTGCGAGACTCAAAGACGGGTAGAAATTGTCAGGGAGGGTGTCTGGAAATGTCAGACACATGGCTGAGTACGGCTATTGGACCCTGCGGACCTCCCCAAGAAGGTCTTGACAATCGATCGGCTGTTTGGCATTAACCATCAGCCATCCTGTAGCGGTGATCACCCAAAATGTAAAAAAAAAAAAAAAAATTGCATGGCTGCTGGGTGGTGCGGCTTCATGAAGGAGTTCTGCCTTCCGTGGCGGCCTCTTAGAAGGCTCTTCAGGTGGTTAACGCACGTGGTAAACCGGTGCCTTGAAAACAATGCCGTTTTGCTTATTGACGATTCAAGGGAGCCGTGCGGATAAAGCTATGCAAATCGTATTCCTCCTTCTCACTGAACCTTAAAATATATTCAGCACGTTCTGCTGGAAGTTATAATTAGCTGGGAATAACGTCTTGGACTCGCTTTCCGATCTGGTCGCCCATGCCAAAGTAAGCTGCTTTCTCCCCATCGGGAAAACGACATTTTCATGTCAGCTTGTACATTTATCATCATTATAAGTTTTTTTTTTAACAGTTTAACTGTTTTATCCTAAATTGGGCAGCAGTAAGACGGGAGGATTTTGGTTGTTTAATGGGCTTGGAGATACCTAAGTGTCATGAATTTTATGAATGGAACTCTGATGCTCTCTTGCATTTGACTCTAATTGAAAATAATGTTATGTAAAAATAGACATTTTTAATACTGTTTTAGTATTATTATTATTGGACAGTACGGCTTGGCCTGAGCATTCTTTCTGCTAAATGTGAGATGAGTTTGTATAATATGTATTCACCTCCAAGGTCTTGAATTGATGGAGGATCACTGTGTTGAATGAAGAGATCAATTGGAAAAGACGTGAGGCTCCTTTGAGTTGAAAGCAATTTTTCCTGCGCTCCATTGCCCCTCTAAGTTCTGAAAAGGTGCATTATGGGACGGCGTGCTGGGTGCCAGGTTCTAAGCCTGTTTGGATCGTCTTCTGGTAAGGGGATTATTTGTGAAGTACGTGATTTGTAGTGATTTGTCTGATGTTGTAGAAGATGAACACCAGTGTGCTGTACTATACAGCCAGGTTTACATACTCAGATAACCAGACTTTGCTAACTTAACCTACTCTGATTGCTGCGGTCAGTGGTAAATGGCTGTAAAGTACAAGTCGTAGTACCCAAAATTTAGAATTTAGGCTCAAGAAACCTTGCTAAGCTAGTAAACTTGGCTGCTAAGCTAGTAAACTCAGCCCACTGGTCAACATAACCTCTTGTGCAGTAAATTTATGAGTGAAAGTTTATTTTTTACTTTTTACTTGTTTGAATTGATTGAAAATTACTGCAATTTGGTTGAGTTCTTCAAAGCATTTCTCAAGATGATGAAGGTACAACAGCAAGGCCTCTCCTAGGTCATGGACCTGTGAGCCATTTGGGGGCGCCCCTGGGCCCTTAACCGCTATAGTGTAAGTTCTCAGTGAGTCAAAACAGCCTCTGTTGCGCTGTGACCTGGATCTGAACGGTGCTGAAATCGACATTGGGAGAAGTGTTGTTGACCCTGCAGTTTGAAATTATTTGTATTGATTGAGCTAAAACGGTTTTGTAACGTGTTAAATAATGTAAGGGGATCGATTGGTCTTAGTTTTGCTTTTTGAATGCGTAGGAGGTGCAGGACAATCATAAAAATGAAGTGGTTTGTAATGATAAATGTATGAACGGGTGAAGGTTGGTGGCACAGTAATACTACTTCTAGGCACATCGGCCTGACAGTTACCTTGAAAATCCAATCAATCTAGAGCTCTCTACTGGCGAAGCCTCCTTCTTCTGAAATTACCTGCAGTGAATATCACTGCCAACGCTGAGCAGTGTGCGTAAGCCAGGTTTGGGAGGATGGGAGGCTGGAATGAAATGGGTGGGGCCATGGCCTCGTGGGGGCGGGGCACTCCGACCTGTCAGGCGAAACACACTTAATTTCAAGTTTAGAAAGTGAATAGTGGAAATGGAAGTGAAGACCCTTGGGTTTTGGCGTCCAGTGCAACTTGAACGTCAGTTAACAAACCTCTGCCATGGGCTTTGAAACGAGCCGTTTTAATTGGACATGGCGAGCTGTCGTCCCATATGCACAGGCTTTGCAGCTGGAACGTGTTGTTGGAATTAATATAGTAGTGAATGGAATGAAATATTCATAGGTGTTATTAAATAATTCCTGTGCTTCCCTAAAAGAAAAGTGGAGATGGAGGACACCTCGTCTGTTAACCATGCCGGCTACTGGGCAGCTCTGGAACTTATCGATACGGCACCTCGGCGGTCCAGTGCTTTCTGGCCGCAGGAAAGTCCGACTGGCTGAGGTTTGATAGCTGGGAATGTGTCAGCTGTAATTAATCCCTACGTACGGTGTGTATTTGTGCCGGTGCCTGCGACGGCTTTCTGGGTTATTCCGAGCCAGGTAGTTAAGTAGTGTGCCGAGCACAGACTGGGTTGTCAATGAATGCACACTTCCCAATTTTCCAGCCGGGTCTAAGTCTGCTGTCAGGATCCACATCAGAACTCGGGATAACGAAATGGCAGGGGGGTGGAGGCTAAGAGTGACAGATCCTGGGTTTTTTTGGTGGGGGGGTGGAAATGACACCGCCAGATGACAGGGGAGAACCAGTGACAACAGCTGGAGATCTGCAGACTTCCATTGCTCCTGGGGTGACATCTATCGCTGGAGGACTTTGGAGAAGAGGGGGGTTTCAGGGGACTGGTGGGGGGGGGGTTGACGAGGGCCGCGGTTCACAGGCTCCGGCCCCCGTCATGCTGACAGGACCTCGCCGGGAGTCAAGCCCGGGCTGTCGGAGGGGGTCGCCTCGATGGAGTTAACGGCCGGGCTGAGCACGGGCAGATTGCCGTCTCGAACCGTGGCAATCAGACGACTTCAGTCGCAGGTGTGACAGCTATAAGCATCGGAGGGGGCAGGACTGCCAAAGTTGATCTCGAAAGTGTCACAAATAAAAATCAACAAAGGGCATCGCAAGTCAAGCTGCACGGTCTAAATGACCAGCGGAATAAAAGTCCTCATGAAGACTCGGAGAGCAGGGAGACACCGGAGGACACCTTGAAGAGCGGCCATGTCAATTTCACTACGGATCCCCGGCTACTTCCTGCTGTTTACTCCTCCCCGTTCGGGAAAAACCTCAACCGCACTCCCCGGAAAATACTCTCCGTCGGTGGAGGCCTCGTAATCACGTTCAGAATCTGTGGTTCTTGTGTTTGTAGGCCCAAAATAAGGTCTGAAGTTTTATTATAATATTCATTTATCAAAAGTGCCCTTTAGATGGATCACGTGTGTCATACCGTTCCGTTTAGTCTGCAGCCTGACACAAAAATTATGTTTGATATGGTTCCGTAATATTTAGCAAAGAATAATTCCGATAAACAAATGTTCTTGCAGAAGAATCGGTGACTCAATTAAACTTCGGACAGTTTGTAATTTATACTTAAACGCAACTGATGAGTGGAAAGCTTTTATGCCAGCGTAAACTTGAATGCGTTACACGGCACACGTGTGTGGCTGATGCGTGTATCTCTCTAATCGACGCCATCGCCGCTTTTTCACACCGGCGCTCTTAGCCAGTGCACTCGTCTTCCTCGGCCGCGAGTATTGATCCGCTGGTGCAAGCGGCCGCCCGTCTTGTGAATAATTTGCGCTCTGCGGGACCGCCTGCTCGAGAAATAATCCTCCTAAGTTCCTTCGTTTTGAGAGGGCTTGGCTGTACACATCTCCACCGCCCCCCCGCCCAAACTCAAACAGAAAACGCGATGTGGTCAAACAGCATATTGTATGGCCCTGAGGAGTGGCTGGAGGGTGTCCAGCGCCTTCGCCTAGACATCACTTCTGGTGTGATCAATAAAAACACATTAATAATACGTGAATTGGGCCTTTATCGTAGGCTCCATCGCAGCCTCCCTGCCTCTTCACGATATTGCCCAGGTTAGGCACTACCGTGCCGTCTTTATAGCTAACAGCAGTATCTAAAATGTAGTGCTGGATATCACTCTGCATCCCCCCCAACGTCACGTTGCAAACCCAGGGCCTCGTACGCAGTGAGCTGGTGCTTTGTGTTCCGGGTGAAATGGGCCTCAGTGGTCGTAAAGGTCACTCGTCGCAACGAGTCTCGTCGCTTCCTGTCCGCTGCTGGACAATGGTGGCGGTGGTTTCTCTGCGGCATTCACGTGGGCGCCACCGTGAATGCGGGTGGAAGATCCACCAGGTGTGTGATAGGCTGCCAACCTTTGTGGGTTTAAGAGTGAATCCGACGGCCTGAAACAACACTGGCGTTTTTATTAACGTACAAAACATCCCGTGAAAAAAGCACTTCTGCCCAAAAATGCAGTACAAGATATCGATGCACTGCCTTGTACTTCCATCCTTACTGCTAAATATTGATTTTAGGAGGAGGGGGCAAGTTTTAACAATATGCCACGTTGGAGGTCCTGCTTGTAATTAGCAGCAGCTCGTCTTGGTTTCCTGTTCATTAATAATTTAGCGCCTGAGGTTTGACTTGGTCAAGTATCCATTTAAGCAGCTCTTCCCCGCCAGCCGTGCCCTGCCTGGGACGCTTCTGTGCCTGGGAATCCGATGTCTTCTAAGCCGCCCATCGCCACGGCCTGGGGGGGAGCTTGTGTTTTACCCGGAGCCATAGCCTAATGCTAGCATGTGCCGTAAATTGGCACGAGGTCTGCTGGGCCTCATTAAGGGAAGCTCATCGGGGTCCGGCCTCAGGCTTGGCGGACAAACGGCCCGGCGTCACTCTCCCCTGCCAGGGGGGGCTTAGCACAGGCAACTAAGCTCTGAATCCAAGGGAGGTTCCACCCTGTTCAGAGGAGAGGGAGTGAAACTGGCCTTAACTGGACTCCATCTCCAGTCCGAAACGTGCCGAAAGAATTTAAGATTTGAGTTTAAGACATGATTTATTATATTATGATAAAATCTCTAAATATAGAGTGTGCTGATCTGAAGATGCAGGGAGACTTTGCCTGTGCAGGATTTGAATAAAATAAGTTCCCCTGAACCTTAGAACCTGCTCACTAGTCAATCTTCTCTCTGCGACTGGCTCTTCCCCAGCCGCCCGCTAATGACCAAATTCGCGCTCCGTTTATATCTGCCTCGCTTTGTCACCGGTGCCACGCTCCACGCGGACATTTAATCATGCGGATTGCCATCCGCCCCGCGGTTGGAGGCTCCGCCTTGATCTGGCGGCTCCCGCTGGGAGAGAATTGCGTGTGGGGGTCTCGCTTTTGGAGGAGCCTCGGGTCTGGACCCCGAGAGGAGGTAATTGCTCTTTGAGTCCGGGTGGCAGGCATGGCTGCCGGCTGCCGTGGCGACATGTTTATAACAGATAATCTGCATAATCTAGCATCGCTGCCAAATTACCTTTGTCGTCTGTGCCCGCCCGTGCAGAGGGGGTAGGTGGGTGCTTGGGGGGGGTTTGGCAATTTAGCCGCCGATCAATGGGAGCCGCATGCCGCTGATCCTGGGTGCTTCCAGGGGCCCTCTGAGTGGCGTCCCCGGCTGGGAGTGGCTCGATGTGTTTTCACTGTCTCTCTCATCTCCCCTTTGTCACCTTTCTTGGGCAGTTTCCCACTCTCTGCCATGCTGAGTGCTTTCTTCTTCCCAATGAGCGCGCTTGGTTACTCGTGCGGCTTCGCCTGCCTTCTCGGCAGTCTTCAGCCAGAACTCTTCAGAACAGGTCGGCTCAAACGTTTTCATGTTCATTATGGGCATCTGGGGCTCTGTAGGACCCTCTCATCTCTGGGAAGGGGGTCAGAGATTTGAACCTTTTGGATCTTAGTGCGGTGGTACCATGCAGTTACCGAGGAGCTAGGCTTCTGTTCTGCCACCCTCAGCTGCCTCCATCCTGGGCCTCGACCCTCCAACAGTCAAAGCTCAACGCTGTTGTGATGGAGAGCCTGAGGATTGTGCTGTGGAGAACTTCTCCCAGTCTCCAAATGTGTTTTTACCCCTTGAATAAACAGGAGTCAATGTTTTGCAAGTAATTAGTTAGCCGCTTAATAATAGATGAATTATAAATACATTGCTTAGTTAACTACTGTATTAATTAATAATTGCTGCTTTCACTAACAACCCAGAAAAGTTAAAATCCTATTGAGGGTATGTTTAACTGTAACTGGTTTGGTCTTTGCAATATTACTGGTATCTTTATGACACATTAGTATAAAAATTATTAAAATATCGTAATGAGACCTGAGGTTTTGTGGTTCATTCAATCAACTGCTTCTTCAAGCCAAGCCAAATGAAAGCAGACCCCCAACTCAGGAATGTGAGGACCAGAGTTCTCTCACAGCCCAGCTCGAGGTGCTCACCTTCCCCAGCATGAGATGAGAGACCCAGCAGATCCCAGTTACGGCTTGTCGGAATGGGATGAAGTTAAGCTGGAGGTTAATATGGACGAGCTCGATGGCCAACCGTGACAGTATGAAAACCAATCCCTAGACTTAATGAAGGTGTTAACCTGACCGTGGTACGTGGCCACCGGTTTGCCCTCCGATCGCAAGGGCGTTGCGGGGGGGAGTAGGGGGGGCTGGCTCCATCGTGGATGGTGGATGCGTGAAATTAAAATGAATGTCAATTTGTTATATGGCTCGTCACACCAAGGGCTCGATTCTCATTCTTAATTAGACTGTTTATGTCTGCTGCTTGGGGGGGGGGGGGCTATATCATCTCGCTGTGCCTCTCTCTCGTCTTACCTAAACAGTTGTTTCAGTGTAAATATTTCACCATAGCAACACAAATAGATACAAGGGTAGAGATAAATCCAAATAAGTATAATTTTGCGATGAATTATGCAATATTTTCCTCCTTAAACAGAGAATGGATAGAGTGCTAAGGAGTGCAGAAGAGAAGGGAACTCTAATATCAACAAGAAATAACTTGAGCATCAATTTTTTAAATGCAATATTGAGGCTTTGAGCAAGTCAAGCAGATAAACAAATGTCGTGGGGGGGGGGGGGGGCTCACTTCCAACGAGCCGGCGGGAAGTTTTATCACAGCGTAATGAACCAATGTTATTCATCTCACCTCTGGTTGACCTTGGTGCAACACTGAATTCCTGCACCTGCAATGTTATGATAATATTATGTGGGTGAAAATGATGATTGTGACAAATGACCCCCCCAGCTGGTATGATACTGGGTCAAATCCTTCCAACAACATACTGAGCCCCCGACCCCTCGCTGGTGTGGTATCTCTTCGACTCAGTCTCCCAACACCTTAGTCGTTGTGACACCGCGAACTCTGATTTGATTTCAAAGGCTTCGGTGCATCTGTCTAAGCTTGGACACCTGGATGCAATGAATTCCAGCAAAAAGAAGAAAAAAAAACAAGCCTTTTCTGCCATCCTGTAAAAAGTACAGAACTTTATGTTACTGGTTTTCAAGCAGTAAAAAGCAGATTAGTAAAAACAGACATTACGCCTGTTTAAGCAGTGTCAAACCAGAATGGGGATCACTTTATCAAAGTAAAACGGCTGAAGAACTGAGAAGAGTGGGAGAAATAAAATTATTCATTAAGAATATTGCAAAATACAGATAGAATTAGACAAGTATTGTTCTTATCAATCTTAACCTCTGACAGATTCCAATAAAACCTGACCTTTCTATTTAATTCGCGTATATTGCCCAGGTTTTGAATGATAACCCCTGATCTGGGTCAGTGATATCAGCCTGGTATTCATTTATCAGTCCTTCCTGTTCTGCCATTAATCAGGAGGTATTTCTCTGGATTACGCGCTCCTGAGGTTGACTGTGGTGAGGAGGCACCCGTGTCCTGTTTCCAAGGGTTTGAACCATTCCAGCAGCCAATAACACTTCCTGTTAATTCAGCAATCAATTTAACACTTAATGAAGAAGCAATATTGTTAGTATTAACATTTTGTCATTTATTTTTTTTTTGGTTGATTATCACCCTGCTAATCTCATCAGACTTGTGACAATGGTGCTGTCTTGTTCAAGCCTTCCCAGATGACCTTTAAAAAACACATTTATTTTCGAGAGATTTCTGCCGTTGGTGCCCTAGGCTGAAAGCTGTGTGTGAACTTCACTACTTCTCTGCTGTTGAAGTTTTCCTTCCTTGAAACAGAAGGACAACACCTGTGACATTTGGGCTGTCGAGTTCTATTTGGGTCCCACTGCTGGATGAGTTTTGATGGCAGGGGATAAAAGCTTTTTATAATCACGGCCTTGAAAGTAAAGAGATTAAAAAATTATCAAATCAGTGCTAAAGCTCCATGATTGTTGCACCACAGATACAGAATGGATCCATCTTTTGTACGACTTTCAAACCAGAGTTTCCCTGGGAGCACAATGTCATGATTTGGCATGAGACGCACACTCTGCGTGAGACAAACTGCTACAAACATACAGGGAAGTTCCTTCTCCCGTATTACGGTCTTAACACACTTTACCACGCATTTCACACACTTCCATGCGTGTCCTTTTATGGAGTGTACTGATGGCCTAGAAAATCTGGAAGTAGAGCTGGTCTGCTGCTGGTCACTTCTCATCCTACCTTCATTCAAGGTCGGGTGGTTTGGTGTCCTCCTCAAGGGTACAACAGATGGGACCTTTCGTGGATTTGAACCTTGGTTCCCTGAGTCTTCCTCCATTCCAGTAGCCAGCGGTCCATTTTCAGCTGCACCTCCAATGTGAACGTTCTCATTTTCAGGTGGCGGGAGTGAGGTGTCTGGGCCAGCCAACCGGTGCCCTTCCCTCCAAATAACCATTCCGTGATGTCTTTTTTGATACCTGGAAACAAACCTCTTCCATTCTGGGATAAATGAGGATGCCACTTCTAGAAAGCTGCAGGATTCTCCTTACCAGCTTGTTTTTTTTTTATCTCCAAACAGCCATATTCTGCATATCCTTGCTTATTCCCACCAGTACAGTGGTTTGTCTTCTTGGGTTAACTGATAGCTGGGTAAGGAGACGGGCTTCAAACGGGAATATCTGGGATGGCTGGGAATGTCAAGACGGTGTCAGTAATGAGCCCGCTGAATGTTTTCAAATCTGACGAGTCTTCTGACGATTTTGCTGGCCTTCCGAATAAACTCACAATGAAGAAGAGCCTGTTTGGACATGGGAAGAACATGGAACCCCTTCAGACAAAGTTAGAGGGATGTAATTGAAAGGACTTCATATGCAATTATTTTTGACTTTATTAACAGCCTGGAAATGGAATGAAGATAATGGAAAATATCTCTTATTCTGAACAGAGGAAATACTGTCAACTGCCCTCTGGCAATAAGACATTCAACCATATGTGTACGAGTGATTAAATTTGCAATAAACAAACACTCTTCAGCATGCTGATGTCATCTGGTGGCATGCTGAATCACTCCCTCTGCCTGTTAGTACGAATTTCTCTTCAAATCCAAAACAACTTCCCTGATTGCAATTACTCGTCATTCTGAAGTGTGCGATCATACGAGGCTTCCAAAAAAAAAAAAGGGTTTGTTGTTTGTTTACATTTTCGCCACTCCTTTTGGCGTAAATGTAATGGCATTTGGCAAAGTCGCTGACGTTCCAGCGTGGCGGGCCCGCACAGCAGGAACGCCAAACAGATTTGTCTTTGTTTGCAGGCAATTTGGGGGGGGGGGGGGGGCGGCG
>JAACJT020000042.1:8202502-8212868 GCA_009936485.2 Gymnarchus niloticus
AAGTTCTCCTGAGCACATGTAGTGGCATCCTATCAAAGCATAACAGGAGGGCAGCTTTCTCGGTCTTGGAGATCAGAGGTTTATGGAGTTGAGAAGGGGGCAGCAAGTTAATTCTAAAAAAGAAACAGATCATAAAGACTACAGAGCATATGGCTTCCAGTTAGGAGATGTAAAAACAAATAAAATGTGTCCTCGTTTTGGATTTCTTCATTTCAATCTTTCTTCTTCAGTACCCCAGCAGGAGCAGAGCTACCTGTTTAGAAGACACGGTGAAATGGCAGCTTCACAGTGGGCCTTGAATTAAGACTATCTGCAGCTGTTTTATCAGATCTGTGACTTATACATTTGTTAGACACGTTATCATTAACCCACGTGTATTCATTAATTTCCTCGTTTGCATGTATTATGGAACAGAGTTTTTGCCCTGAAAAGTCTGCATCTTGCCTATAAAGTACTTTGGCAAATATTTTTTATTTATTTATCGACGTGAATGATTTCCACAGTTGGGAAATTTTGACTTTTTAAAGTTTCTTTGACTCATCATTGCCGTATATGTGTGTCATATTGCTTGCAATTCCTCTGTACCGGCTACACGATGCCCGAAGCCCCTTTGGGGGAGAATCGACACGGCGGCTGCCATGGCCATTTAGACGCGGTGACTTGAGCTGGTGTGTGACTGTGGCTGGGGTGATGATCCCTGACACAGGAGCCCCTGATACCCCGCGTCACGCTGACCTTAATGATTGACACCTGGAACAGGAGCAGCTGCCCCCAGAGATTGATTTGCTCTTTTAATGGGAATTGTGGGTATTAAAGGCGCTCCCCGTGCATCAGAAAAACAGCTGGAGTCCGACGGCCGCAGAAACGTAAACCATAGGTGGTCTAAGGGTGGTCAGTCAGACGCCGCTTAAGTGCGCCTTCATTTGGTCAGAGCGACCTGACACAATATTAACAGATAAAAGGCACTGCAGCTGTCTTTACATTGTATCATGAACATGCTTTTCAACACAACAGCATAGGTTTTGTGTGTCGGTGGTAAATGTGAGCGTTTCTGCAGCCTGTGCAAAACTGTGGGAAAAATTAAAATGGAAAAAAAAAAAATCTCTAATGACAAACACAATGATAGAAAAGCTAAGTGCGACAGACGGCACGAATGAAGGCAAACGCAAGTAAACATCTCGCTGCCGACGCCGAGTCCGTCTGTGTGTAACCTGTGGAAGGATCGGCTGCGCCACGGTGGTGCCGTCAGGGTTAAACTCTCTCATGAGCCCCCTGCCTCTGATCTTCACGGGTTAAAGCAAAGACGCGCTGCAGAGGGTCGCTCCTTCCCTTTAGATCCCCCCGAGCTGCCGCGTGTGGCGCGCGCTCGCTCGTGGTCGCCGGACTTGAGTCCGCGCCGTCGTTAGATCGCCGCCTCGCGCGCCGCCTCGCCTCGCCTCGCCTCGCATCAGCACCGCCGCCCGTCGGACGCCCCCTGCGAGCAAAGCTTGGTCCGAAGTCCCGGGGCGCAGTCATGCTTTGCGCCGGGGGATTAGGAGGAGGACGCGAAGATACGGCATGTCTCCTGTGACCGAGAGGAGAGGCGCCCCTCGTCAGTTTCCTCCAGCTGAAAGCATCCCGAGTAGAGCGCAGCTCTCCGCAGCATCCCGAGGACGGCACCGCTGCTCGGACAGGTACGCACTGAGCCTGCCACGGGAAGGTGCGCTCTGCAACTTCAGCAAACTTTTTCGGGAAGATGCTCTTTATGCTGCAATGTGTGGCGTTTTAAAATTTCACTTTTTAATGCCGTTACCCCTAGCAGCCGTTGCCAAGCTTATAAATCTTCCTCTGGTAAATAAAATATTTATTGTGTAGATGTGAAAGCTTGTGGGGGTGAAGAGAATTTTAATCACATTAGAATAAATGATTCTGCGGTGATAAATTTCCCGGTGAATTAATTGAAGTCAAACTTTGTTTTTCCCCCAAGAAAACGAGCGGTTGCTGATGAAATATCAGTCTGAAATGCCAGGTCGTCAGCTATGGCCACATGTCACTTGTCGATGTGACAGACGTGCAGACGGTCGTAGGTGTCCGACAGTTTTGTGATCCACCGCCTCTGCATGCCAGGCGTCAGGCTGAAGCCCCCCAGACCAGAGGGGGTTTCCTTACTCAGAGCATCGTCAGTCCGAAAGGGGGGCTCATTAATCCTGCACTCTTTTCCATTACAGGTAGGGCTGACTTAAATAACAGTAATCCAGGCAGTTTGATTTCAAATTACAGAACTCCTCTGTTAGAAACTTAGCGAATCCCTTCGGTATCATATAAAAAGGCCTTTATTTCAAATTAAACAATAGGCTATGCATTTCTGCACACGACGGTTACGCAGGTGGGGGGACAAGCTGCACCTTCCTTTGCTGAAGTAACATTCACTCTGAATGAGTTTTTCCAGGTTTCCCAGAACCCCGAATGACAGCTCGGATAAAGGAGGGCCGAAGTACGGCGTGTCACTGCCGGTACGATATTGTTTCGAAGCCTTCATGCCGTGGCCGTCCTTACAGCCCGGAGCACAAAGGTCAGCACGGCTCTGAATCACGTCGAGCCGCGGGAACAAACGACCGCACTTGGGGACATCAAGGCGACGGGGGGGGGCAGATAAATAAGAGGTGCGGGCCGATTATTCATAGCCTTAATTATGTCCTTAGTGCTCCTCGCTTCAGCGGCACCTCTGACTTCACACAAAGTAGCCGACTTGCATGTCAGCAATTATTCATACTTTCATGCAAGTTATAGGTGATGTTGACAGGCATGATAAATCAGCAGGAAAAGCGTATTACGTTGCCGGACGATGTAATGGGATGTTAGGGTCAGCTTATACCACATGACGCCGTATCATTTGTATTGGATAAAGCACTGACAACCTTCATATATTCCCACGTTTGTGTGCCTGTGTTTTTTTTTTTGCTCTTCTGTAGTATCAGGAGGTTTATTACACATAATTACCTTTTATGGAAGCTGAAATGTTAGTTATGAGGCCCAAAGCAGGTGCCAGACAACATCATTAGGGGATCAATAAGATTGCAAGACGTGTGGAGAGCCTGTGCAGGGGCCGAGAGAGGGATGCTGTAATTAGGGATAAATGAGGGCAGCAATCCGCCGGGGTACGCTTCGCCCATGTAATTTGTTTTTTATTGAATATATTTATCAACATTAATTGACTTTCCGAAAATGAAACTTACCTTGGATCGGCCGCTCTTCTCGCGCAAATTCAATACGTCGGAATCAGCTAAAGCAGGTGTGGCCCTCCGGGGGGTCTTCTCGTCGCCCCGCTCTGCGGTGTGGCCCGGCCACATTGATCCCGGCTGTAGCCCTTCATTAATATCGATTATCGAGGCACGTCATTTGTTTGCGCTATTTTCGATAAAAGCCTTCCAGGGCGGGACGGAGTGGTCCTAATTCGGCCAGAGGATGCGTAGGAAACACCTGAGGGCGTAGGCGACTCGAAACCGTGTAATTACAGAAAGGATGAAAATTATGCGTCATCAAAATATTTATGACAGACGTATGACAGGCGTGTGTGTGGCGGTATGTGATTTTTCTATTACTAATTAGTCAAAGTAATGCGTATCTAATAAGCTAAGACAAATCGTTGCCGACTGAACTAATGAACAACAAGAAATGAATAAAACAAGCTGATATATTAGCATTGTAGGATAGTGGAAGGACAGGCCCACTTGGCATAATGACATCGATATGGTTCTGCATTGTCCAGAGGTTTGTTTCGTGTAAACAAGCTGGGCTGTGACCCGGTTAAGTCTGGCCTTTTCCAGCTGGGCCCGAAGCTTGCAAATTCATTCCAGAACAGCCACAGTAAATATCTAGCCATACAGACGGCTGACGTGCAAATACACAATCTAGATATTATTCTTTGTGTAGAATGGCCTGCCAAGAAAATGAATATTTAATATATTAATAGTTATAGCAAATGATGGTGACAGCGTTCCACTGTGGTTCGGGCTCTTTCTGTGCAGCAGTGCGTCGTCGGAGAATTCGGTGATGTGTGTGGTCGGGGTGCCTGTCAGTTGTTCTGTTTTCGGGTGGGCGCTGCACTCAGATTGGGGTGCAGACCGTGGTGGTGGGGGGGGCAGGCTCAGGTGGGCAGTATACAGGGCCGTCCTTGGGGGGGGCTCAGCTGCTGTTGGAGGGTCCTGCTCAACTTGAAGTTCTCGGCGGCTATGAGCAACGCCCCCCTCTCTTTCTTTACCGGAGAAACTCTGACCTGTGGGTGCAGTATAGCAGATGGATGCAGAGTCACGTGAATTTGGCCAGAGCTTCACAGCAAGCTTTGTTTTCATGTGCAGAAGGCATTTTAGGTTTCTCCATAAACATTTCTCTTGCGCTTGGTTCTCACATTGATTTTCTGTTAGGTGAGAGACTGTCTATTTAACATCAGCTCCTTCATCGTGAGAATTAGTGTCTGGCACAATGTTTTTAATTTAACCACTAAAATTGCATGCAGATTTCCTCTAAATATAAGTATGAAAACAAGCACATTATCTGAATGGCACGCAGAAGTTTATTAAAGTAACAATTTTTTTAATTAGTCATAAAATTTCATAAATGAGCCTTCGTTGTATCCAGAGTTGATTAAAAAATCTTTTAAAGAATAAATGTTATTTAATTTGAACTGATTTGAAAGGTTTGTGAGTCACTGTTGAAATTTATACTCTCAGGTACTTGGAGAGTTGTGCTGCTTTTTTTTTTTTTTTTAAAGAAAGGAAACTTTTTGAAAAGGCGTGAAAGAGAGAGAAAGGGTTCTGTCATTTTAGCCGTTTTGATTCTCCTTCAAAGAAAATAAATGTCACGCTCAGGTTTTTTTTAGATCTCGTAGTTCCCACTTGCTGCAGCAGATAGAGCGGAATCTAATTTATCTGTGGCCCCAGATGTCGCCTTGACACCCGTCTCGGGGGGGGGGGGGGGGCTGGCCCGTAACTCAGGTTTGGGTAAAAACCCCCAAACATTCCCTCTTCTCTGAACATTAACAAAGCAGCCTGACCCTCCTCTCTGTCATTCCTGAGAATACTTTTTGCTTAAAGTTTAGCCGGGTGCACAAGCGTAAGGTTAAGGACGGAAGGTTGCAAGTTCGAATCCTTGGGAGGGGAATGAAGGTGTTATCTGGGGCTTTTTGCAATAGCGTGTACCTAGATGGATGATTTAAAATTGTTAGCTGCAAAGGAGCGGTCGTGTAGGGTCTGTCTTGGTCATTTGAACCTGAGGTACGGCTTCATGGGTCAAAGTTTTGTACATGTAAAGTAATTTGCCCCATGTAGTCTGGGAAGAGGGGTACAGAAACATTTGGGCCTACATAGTCTCATTTTAACTCTGAAGGAGCATTTCTGTCAGGAGTTAGGAAATCATGTTGACCGCTGTGCTCTTGCTGTGACGCTCAGCAGTCAGCCTGATTGCACAGCCGGAATCGATCCCAGGGCAGCACGCGGGCGGACAGGACTGGTCCAGTCCATCAATGTTCATTGCTCTAAGTCTGGCGTGTGCGTACGCCCTCTCCTAAGCACTGTCAAGCAGTTTCAGAAGGCTTTAAAATGTGAAAATGTGACTTCAAGGTTGTTGGTTCGAATCCTACCAGGGGAAATACCAGCACACTGTAGCTGTCCTCCTGGCATCAATAAAAACGTTCTGTTGGGGGAAAATTCACAAGACGATTTTAAAAACCACAAGCACCTGAGAATATCGTGAAGATGCTCAGTGAACAGAAAAGAATCCATTGAGGTACATTAATTTATATATAGAAGTAGGTCTTTTAATTTATGTGGCATATAAAAATGCTAGACTACTTGTTCTGTGTTAGCAACGGCCTTGCTCACACTATGTTTACAGTCAAATTAAAGTACATCTAATTAAACAGTGGTAGGCACAGTGAAAAGAGTGTCATGGAGAGGGATGCCTTTCAGCTACTCATTAAAGTGTAAACACTAAGAATGCGCGCGCGGTGTGAAGGGCCTTGGAACATCTTCACTCTGCTGAGTGACAGGTGGGATTACAGAGTCATCGATAGCCATGCTTCCTGGGTTTCTGATAGTGGGTCGTATCAAGGGAACAAGCACACGTGTGAGCAAGGACGGCTCCTCAAGGTGATGCCTGCGGGCTGGTTATTTGCTGTCCTGAGGCCGATTAACACGAAAACTTAATGTCTGAATTGATCACATTCCATGAGGTGCAAATAGCGTGCGCTGTGAACTATCAGGGGAAAGATATCCAACAAGAGCTTCATACAGACCAGACGTGAGCCGTCTCACCATTTGGTCATCGTGTCCTCAAACTTGTTCGTTTTCTGGACCTCCGGGTGAAGAGTTCGAATTCCCTGAGTGGTCTGGCAGCGAGTTGGAATAGCTGGGTTTTCTTCAGTCCCGTTGTGTTGCAAAAACCCTGGAATGACCGTGCTCAAGATGACATCCAACACTCAGTTTCTGATATAGGAACATGCTGTATTGTGTCATTTGGTTGCACGGTATTGCCAAATGCTTTATAACACAATTTTAGGCAAGATTGCTCCTAAAACATCACCCGTGTGTTTAACAAGGATGTCAAATGCTGAAACCCAGTACCTCTAAATACATTTTAGGTCATATTGAATAGTCATAATCCAGTTTTAACTGGCCCTTCGCCTCAGCGAATACTGTGCGTACTAGTACTTTAATCATGCTACACTTTTTCTAAACACTTCAGCAGAATTTGTCGTGCGCATTTGTAGAGCTGGATCTCAATACGAGAGACTCTCTCGAAGGTACGACAGCATACACCTGAAACCTCCTTGGTCAGAGATTCCGTGCCTCCTGCAACCTTATCTGCTACCTGCAACTGTGGTATTATTTGAAGCTGAAAAATTGATAAGAATGGCGGCTTAATCTGAGTCTGCCTGTGTGCGCGTCAATGGGTTTGTCTTTGAATGGCAATCTGACAGAATCTCATCGCTCTGCCCATAACATTGACATTAGCTCTGACAAAAGTCATAAGAACTGAAAGCATTGCGGTCATAAAAAAAAAAAAAAAAAAAACTATTAGGGTCCCTTATAACGTACAGATGTTGCTCTTATTGTGTGTAACCATTGCGATACGTGCAGCCCAAAATGAACCTTGTCCGGCGTGATATGGGCAGCAGGGGGCATAGTGGTTTAAACGTCAGGGCTTGGCCTCATTCGCAGAGCAATGAACTCGAACTTGTCCGACGGAATGCTGCGGAATGTGCTTGTGAATGAAGAGCCGAAGAGCATCATGTGGCTGAGGCATCTGCTACACGACTGAATAATCCAGTGTAACCGAATGACCCATCATCGGTCCCATCCTTGGATCTGCCACAATAACCACTACAAAGCAATCCCACTCTTGTCATCATAGTATCTCGCTGCCAAAAGTCATATCCTCCTGTCTCTGTAACCGGCCCACAAGGGGGGGGCTGATCACGGAGGTGGCCGAGCAGAGTGCTGCTCAGTTAATACTGAGGCGTGCTGAGATGTGGTACGTGCCGGCAGATCCTATGCTGTTAGGAATACACTAGGAAGAGGTCCAAAATTAGTGAATGCAGGGCAGGGGTCAAACTCCTGCTATAGTGATGTCAGTTTCTGCATTTTTGAAGTTTTTAAAACTCCAGATATGCAATTTTTTTTTTTTCTTCGCCCGAAACGGTATTGTATAATCTATACAGTTAGCTGTGTATAATACAATATTTGTGGAATTAAAAATGGTTTGAATATGAATATTTAGGTCCTTTTTCTGACCATGAGGCCGCCTGGGGTCCGTACCTTCACAAAGAGCTTGTGGCAAGCTGTCCTGTTCTTCGGGGGAAGCCGCTTCCCGTCACCTGGTGTGGTCACCGGGAGGGTGCGGTGTACACGGTGTAGTGTGTGTTTGTGCGAGCGTTGGCCTGCCGTCAGCAGTCTGTTTCCCAAAACAGCCTGTCACACGTAACAGCTGTGCTCCAACCTTTGGCTAGGAAAGTTCACATTTAAGTTCTCAGGGTTTTTTTTTTTTTTTAAATCTTTCCTATTTTGCATTTCCTCTTCTGTATTAGAGATATTAAGACAGCCAGTAGCTGTGACGCGAAGGAAGATTTTCTATCCAAAACGATGCACTTCTTGTTAAGTGAAAGTCTAACTATTGCTCTCTGCAGTACGGGAAACGTCTGTAGGTTCGAGTCCAAGTTCAAACCACCACTGACAAACATGCCCAGACGTGCAGCTTTGCTTGTTTTCAGGCGTTTGTCAGTTTGTAAATCCCATATATCTACTGTAAAATTGTCAACAGTTTTTTAGAATGAACTCGAGCTGGTTTAATAATATCCCATTTAAGTACCATCTGCGGAGTTTAAAGACCGAGCCCAGTGTGGCTGGGCTGAACAGCTGAAGTTCCACTCAGTGCTATGATAAGGCACTCATGGACCGTCAGTGGTAGATCTGTGCTCCGGAAATGGAGGCTCTGTAAGGGGATTTTAATTTTACATGACAGTCAGGAAATTGTGAAGTCAAAGGCCTGTGATATAACAGCATCGAGCTCAAAAGAGCCGTTTAAATAAAAAATACCGTAATGTATATGTATATTGATTTTGATGCTGGAGAGAAAAATGTTAAAACGGTTCTCGGAAGTGGAGATACTATCGTGAAATATAAAAGGTTCGACTTCAAATTGAAAAGTAATATCTATGGTCATTTTTTATATGTGGTTAAAAATGAATTTTGCTATTTAGTGTGCTGTTCAGTTATACTCGAGTCGACACTTATTATCGTGCTGAGTTACAGCGTGTATTCTAAGCGCTGTCGTTAATTGGTAAATGCTGGTGTTTTTGGGTTTTCCCACCCGTTCTGGATATTGTTAGTGTGTGAGACACGGTCCTCTCAAACTGATTTATGATCATTCTCTCTGTCATATAAATATCACATCTGTCTATCGTACAGCCTTGGGTCTCCAAACCTGTCCTTTGAATCCATTGCTGTTGCCTAATTCCACCGCTCTGTGGTCAAAGATATTTCCTTCCATGAAAACTTATATTGACCTTCTGGCCTAAAAACCTCAGGATGGAGGAGGAACAAGTTCTTGGTCCAAGAGTATCTAGTGACATGATGTGGTGACATTTTGGGCCTTGACACCATGCCTTCACACACCAGTAGAACCCAAAGACGCCTCTCCCCAGTGTAGCCGTGTCAGTGAGGCGCTAATTCATATTTAAAGAGATATTTGCGTTACATCCACCGGCGCTACGCCGGCCGTCGAGTTTAATTGGTCAACGGTCTGGTAACGCGATTAGACAAAGTGAAGATGCTCGTTAATTAGAGCAGCCTGCCACTCGGGCCTGGGTTAATTGTACCTCTCATCCTCCCCGATGCACGTCCTGCAGCCGCCAGGCCATAATTATGGTGACCATGAGCTACTCCCAGGTGGCGTGTCAGCGACGTGCCCCACGCCGTAATTACGACTCACTTCAGAGCTGTGTCCAGTTTCCAACTTCAACAAGATAACTGGTCCGCTCTTCAACATAGATGTGAAAAGAGTAAAAGCGGTTCATACCACTTCACTATTCCAAAGAGTTAAAAAAAAAAAAGCGAGCTTCTAAAGGTGTTCCAGTCAATTTAAAGCAACTGGGCAAATATTGATTTAAAAAAAAAAAAAAGTATATCTGATTTATGTGAGACAGCTGCCATTCTACTTGTGTTAAATATAGGTTGTCAGTCGGAAAATGGTTCAGTCGTCAAAGGCAGTCAGTGATTTATTAACGTTAATATTCCGGGGTAAAAATATCCATTAGTGGATTGTCAGGCGAATTTACGCCGGCATTTCAGCTTAAATAGGCACAAATGACACCCCGCAGCACCTCTGCCCCAAAATGTTATCAGTTATTATGGTATATTATTATGTACGTACCAACCGGGGGCGCCTTTCGTTTGTACCAGTGCGTGTCTCCAAATGGCCGAAGTTTATTCGGCTGGGAGCACATTTATACCCCACGGCGGTCCTCGACGCCGAGTCGAGGGCCCACGACAGCAGACGCGGCCCTCGGTGGCGGGCTCCTCCGCAGCAACGCCCTTCCCCGTTCTGTTAAGCGGGAGTAATTACAGCTTTTTGTTTTTCCTCGGCAAATGCTGACCTAAATGTGCTTTGGCAGTTTAAACCGTATAAATGAAGGCGGTATCGAGTGTTAAATTGTGTCTCTCTGAAATACATTATTATATACATATATAGAGTGTGATGTACAATATTAATGACGCTCTCGTTTTACGAGAGTTTGTCATCCCTGAGACCGCTCACCCCCGGCCGTCAAACTGGCGACGCCCCCCGTGTCTCATGTTGAGTGCGCTGTGTTAACCGACTCTGCTGGTCCCAC
>JAACJT020000042.1:8219398-8242514 GCA_009936485.2 Gymnarchus niloticus
AACCACGAAACCTTATCTCGCTACCAAGCGTTTTGGGGGGCCGCGGGGGAGCACCCCGAAAAACCCTCAGCTCCCGAGGCGCCCCCCCCCCCCCCCCGCTACCTGGACCGTGTGAATGCTAGGGCACCCCAGCAGACTCGAGGTCCTCCTCTGGTAAATGTGTAAGATTAAAAAAATACATATTTGCTCAAAAAAGACTTTTGTCCAGATCAGCCAAATCACTTTTGCAACTGCATGTTTTGACAAGAACGATACGGGCTGGTGTCCTTCCTAAGGTACAACAGCTGCCCACCCCCGGGATGCAGAACGGCAACTTTGCATTGCTGATCTTTGGCTGTAACACTGCCTGGTCGTGTTTCTTTTTTAGATATCCCTGGGCGCTGCCTTTTACTACAGAAAATAAAACGACCGAACCTGACCGCCGTTGCCTGATGTGGTCACGGCATGGTGGTGCTGATCTGAGTGGAAAACCAATCTCCCATAAAAGCATTCCCTTTCTGAGACTCATGCCGACAATAATATGAAATGGTCCTGACAGCGTGTTGCTATAACGACCGACTGTACCCTGCCATGGGTTACTCACAGCTAAGAGCGGCTCTCTGCAGCATCGCTAAAGTGCTCCAAATGAACAGAGTTCATTTCCATGGTGATTTGTCTGTGTTCCAGAGGCAGGAGAATCTTAGGAGGAATTTATAGAGCCATCGCATTTACCAGATAAATACTGCAGCTGCAAAACACCAGTCAGGACTCCGAATGGCACCATCTCCCGTAGCAATGAGCCATAGAAGAATTGCCCATAATATCCATCCATCCATCCATCTTCTAAACCGCTTATCCGTAAGGGTCGCGGGGAAGCTGGAGCCAATCCCAGGAATTACCCGTAATACTTTTTAAGTTATTGGTAGCCTGTGGTCTAGCTAGTTATTTTTAATAAGAATCAGACCTCTTTGATTTGCTTTAGCTTTCATTTGAAAAGTTCTCTTCTGCTATTCTCTGGCCACCGGTCATTTTTGGTAGAGTAGCATGGCTGGAATGTCCACGTCAAACAAACCGCCGGTTGCCGGTCTCTGCATACTTGGTCACCAGCCCATGGTCCTGTTTGTCCCGCCATTGTTGCTAATGTCCACCCCCCCACCATTGTACGTCAGTGCCCCCTTCCACCGGCTCAATAATTTAGAGTGCAATTCAGATACAGAGCATGTGAATTTCCGTGGCCCCTGAAATCGATCGTGTCCGCCCTCGGCCCGCACAATGCCCAAATATCAAGCTGGGATTAATTGAGCCAATGGGGGACGCCCTCAGCATGATGTAATGCAGGAGAGACGGGCTTTATTAACAGCTGGAGAGGGACGGCCTCCTTCAGTATTAATGAGGCTCTTTTCTCTGCGTACGCCGGCTTGGCCCATAATGCATCAGGACAGACTGTGCGTCGCCACCGTTTAATGGACCCACAGCTTTCTCTCTCATTTGCCCCAAAGTAAAAGCAGGTCCCCCTCTGTTTGCCTCTCCTTTGTGGAGGCAGGACTGGGGGAGGTCTGATCACCGGTTGGGAAATATTGAATGTGAGAGGTCTGGGGTGTAGTCATATGGCTGGGAAATGCAAGGCTCCAGGTTCGAGCTTTTTGATGGCGCCATGTGACGGGTTCGTCACCTGAACACGCTCCTGCACTGTGTGTCTGGGCTGGGGGGGTTAATTAACACGCCCTCTGTGGGTTTTGTAGTCGTGCCCTGCCCCCCATCACACCGTCCTCGACTCCGGAGATGGCTTTAATTGAGAGCTGTGGTCTGCGTGTCACCTGGGAGCTCATGGTGACAGGGCTGTCGGGGTCGTCCTCATCGTGCCTTTAGACCTGTCATTCTGCCGATGGCAGCCCTGGCGTCTTTGGCTGCCTCTCTGCGTTGTAATGGCATGTCAGAGCTGTCCAAGATGGGCTCCTTCAGGTCCTCTTGTTTTGCACCGGTTACGGCTGGTCCCACGGTGGCCGGCGACGGTCTTCACGTTATTGTTATGATCTTCGTTAGCGACGTTTAAGTGGACGCAGGTCGCGGATACGGCGCCGTGTTTAGTAGATGGATCTGAGCTCTTATTTTTCTCGATGGTCCAGCAGATTTCCTCCTTAGGATCAGAACCCCCAGCATGGGCATGGATCCAGGTCCTTCGGCCGATGGAAAGACGTCATCAGGTCAGCCGGGAGAGAGCTGGCTTCTTAAAAACAGGATGAAACGGGGAAAAAAACAGATATCATTGTCTCTGTATGATCGGTATGGGTGATTACAGTATAAGATTACAGCCTTAGCTTCCAGGACCACTAGGCTAATGGCTGATGCTACGAAGGACATTACTCTTCGGGTGTCATGTGAGCAGTCAGACAGTTTGAGTAAAGTATCAAATCCTGCAGAAATAACTGCTGCTTAACGCAGGCAAATAAAAGTCTTGCCAGCACTGAGTATAGCTATCAAGGACGCTGCGTTGGTGAATTTGCAATCGATGTGCCCCGCTAATACATATATGGTTTTGTTGAGCGATTGTGAAAAGTATATTTGATATCTTTGTTATGAGGGAGGCCTACTAGCAGTCTTGATACGACGTGTTGTAAATACGCATCCATCTCTGTGTCTTCTAAAAGCTCGCCCTGGCCAGGATTGCGAGGTTCTTAACGTGTCTTACTTGCACTTGGCTGTTTTTGTCAACAATTTCACGGTTCCCTTAAACGTTTGACCTGAAATGTCGGTCATGACTCGCGGTGCAAAACGGTTTGTCCTTCATGTTTGCGAGGGCTGTTTCCTTTTAGAGAAGCTGTCTACACTACGGACCGATCGGAAGGCTCGCTCACTTTATTCTCTAAAATGGTGTATGAACCCAATATTTTCATACACTGTTATCACAAATCACCCGAGTTCCCATTGCCAATCTGATTCATCAAAATCTAAGTGATCACTGACACAGTGTTGGAAAGGTTCAGTTTACAAAGGTAAACTCTCCATCAAAGGAAGCGTTTATTATTGATAAGTCTTTACCCATTAGCCCCGAGTCTCCACTTTACTCTTGACCAAGGAGAGTGAGACATCCTTCACATTAATCACATTTCCTTACACGATGGGATCGCATTCAAGCAGATGCCACTGTCAGCAGGTCCAACTGCAGCGTCCACAGGCCGCCGTATGAACGATTTCTCCGTCAAAGTCCAGGGTCAATCATCGTAGGCAGCTCAGAATGTAAATATCAGAGAGAGCTTTCCAGAAAGAAATGAACTAAGAATGAAATGTTCTCCCATGCCAGCTGACTGCGGCCATTGTGTGGAGGTCTCAGAACGGAAGGTGGCAGTAACTCTGGGATTTCAAAATCCCTTTTTTAAATCTTTTTTTTCTGAACAAAAAAGGACATTAGCGATGTCTGCCTGTAATGTCAGCGGCCCTATAACCCTACATTATTCATCGGCACTGCAGTTTTACGCCATGTGTTACGTATCCCCAGGTCTAATTCAACCTCCATTTTGGCTGTCCGTAAAATAAGAAGCGTGTTTTTTTTTTTTTTGTTTGTTTTTTTTTAATACCGGAACCAGTCACTCGTAATAGAAACTGCGGGACTGTCTTATCCAAAAGGGAGTGAAAGAACTTCGAGAGAAAAGAATGATATCAAGTCATAGATTTAACGTCTGTAACGTTAGAGAAAAGGCTGTTTTTGTGCAGCGGTGTGGTTCCGGACTCCAAGTCCATCATCCACTAAATGTACTAATAGTTATGTAGCAGCAGAGAGCTACGTTCACGTGGGTGTTTGTTGGCTGTGTGTAGGCTCACCGCGGCCTTGCCTATATGCACCAGGGTTGAGTGAGGATGTCATCATGTCATGAATCCGCTCACTGGTTCTACTGCCTCTTTTCTTGCACTTTTTCCAGAATTCTCACCTGCTCAGAAGGAAGATGCTGTTGCGTGACCGGTGTCGTAGCGTGAGGATAACGTGCGACGACGCTTCACGCTGGACGTTGTTTCCGGCCGGGACGGCAGGGCACATGTGGGCCAGCCTGTACCGTTGCTTAAGCTTCTCCCTCGTTTGGATAAATTCCCATGTGCTGTTCTGTGAGCACGTCGCCACACGTTCCATGTTCACGGCGTGTCGTCATCCTCTGGTCCGAGCGTGTGCTGTTTCTGTGTCGGCTCAGAACTTGGGGAGCTTCCTCCGCCGTTTAATCGATGGCTCCGGGGCCCTGTCTCTTACGTGCGTAATTATTATTTTTGTCGTTTGTCTCCAATGAATGTTCGTCAGCTAATTTATTAATTACGATCTCCATTAGCATTTTAATGAGAATAGTGGCGATAATTTTATCAGTCTATTTAAAGCTTTAATTTAATGAGTCCTGGAACAGCTCTGACGGGTGAAACAAAGGCGACTCAGATATATCGATACACACGGCGTGTTGATGTAGCTGGGATGTCTGTCGATTCCCCCGTAAACTGTCTTTCCTGGACGTACAGCAGTATTATTCTTATTAAAGTTGTGCTGGACCTGAGTCTTTAGTAAACATATTTAGCTGTTTTAGTTACTGGGAGCCCCATTTTTACCCATAGCCCAGCGTGCACGTTTTTCGTATTTTGAATGTGAAGACCTCATTGATCCATGGCTGTAGGAGAACAGTGCGACGTTCTTTCTGCACATTGTCTGTTTTTGTTAGCGTGCTGTGTCCATATCGATGCGGTGATGTTGCCCCCTCCAGGCAGGAACAGACCCCCCTCCTGGTAGCCCGGGCCATATCACAGTCTAGTGTGCGCGCGGAAGCCGCCTCTAAGCGAGGTGAGTACGCTGGGAGGAGCCCCCCTTTACTGAAAGAGGGTCTTAAACATCAGGGATTCTGGCCCTCTTGACCTCCTCGTGGAGGCAGCAGCGGTCCATTCGACACACGGCGATAAAGGGGTGTGTCTGAAGACGTCACTTGAATCCTGCATCGCAGAGTTTTCTGCCCTCGGTTCATCGACCACCCAGCTTACAGGCTTAAACTCGGCCTGCGTGCGACCTGGCAGTCCTGCAATATTCACGAGGACGGCCAAACCTGCGGGGCTGCAAGTGGCCGGCTCCTCCCACTCCAGCCCGGCTCTGTCTCCATTTGGACCGGGAGATGAACTCCTTAATTATTCATTCGTCTTCTTTCGTTCATTCTGTTTTCTTTCCCCCTTCCTCAAGTCATGTAGGCTCTTTGGTGCGCTGACTCTGACGTTAAAAGGGAAACATCCAGAAATTGGAAACTTTGCCATTCGTCTCACTGACTTTTTCCGGTTACATCCGTGCGTTTCGTGACGTTAACGTGATGATGTCATCGCCCTTCACGTAGCTGGCTTCCAGGATCTTTCGCATCATCGCTGATCGTGTCAACGATTCTAAAAATGGCTTTTGAGATATTAGTTTTTGTTACGCTTTTGTTATTCACTTTGATTTTTATGAATGTGTTGATGAGACGGCACACTTTGCAAAGAGAAATGATTCAGGACCAAATGAAAATCTGTCGTCATTTTTTTTTTCGCTTTCTAAGTTTCTCATCGAAGGTCTTCAAGGTCCAAGTGCTTCTCTTGGCTTCCTGGCTCTCTTCAAAGGAATGGAGCTCTCTTCCCCCACACACCCCCAGGCGGGGTAGTTAAAATGTCACTGGGCAGTTTGCCTGAGTTGTCGCTGTCAGCCTGCGGAGGTGTCAAGGTCAGCAGGTATCTTATCAGGGGTCAGCCTTGGTGCTTGAGCTAAAGCTAATTGAAAAGAACAGTTTTATGGTCAGATGTTATAACAACAATAAATAATAATAATCATAGATTGCAGCTTTCACACTGGTGATGAATGGAACATAAAGGCAGACGGGGTTAAGAAAAATGCACCGAGGATCCTGGATCTGATGAGGCCTGTGAGATCGGGCTAAAGGAACCCTGAAGCCGTGTCCAGTTAGGAGAGTTCGCTCGCGTGCTGACTACACGGACATACGAACGATGCTTATGAAGGAAACCTTCTCTCCTGTTGGTGTTTAAAAAGACGGCCCTGTGTGCACAGTCGTTCCGTTGAAGGCGATATTTTAAACAGGAAAATGGCTTCTGTGGCGAGGGGGAGAGCCCAACACGACGAGGGAATAGGAAGCTTGGATGTACACTAGTAGAGAAGCACTGGTCTCCCCCGGCCTCGCCGACGGCCCGCAGTCATCCCGGTTTCCTACGTGTGTAAACGCACTCTTGGGCGTTCTGCTGTTCCACTCTGTCTCAGCTCCATTCCGTGCTGTTGGAGATCCCGCCGCAAACATGTACCAGGATCGCATTCGTTTAGTTGAAAACGTAATAATTACGTACAGAGCGGACGATCCTGAGTGTAAACAAATCCCATTCAATCAATTTAAAGCACAGATGAGGTTTACAGACACAGCAGCCAGGCCCCGGCTCTGCATAGCATTAACATTCAAGCACAAGAATTAACCTCGCCATCTACAGAAAAATCCCCAGCGTATTTTTTTCCCACGCAGGACGACAGTGTCAGCCCAATTAGAATAATCTGAGGCTGGCAGAGCGAGACGGACCCGCGCAGTCGAGGAGGCCGGCCGGCCGGCCGGGGACACGTCTCCTCGCCCCTCGCATTCTCGGAACGAGCCTCGTCACGCTGGGACATGTTTACGTGTCCGTGATGACTTTCTTCCTACTTTCACGATGGGATTTTCACTGCGGTTCACAGCTGAATGACCCTGAAGGTTAAACGTGATTCAGTTTTATTTATCTTTAATTTTTTTTCTCCCCCCCAGTGTTAAATTCTGTCCCCCCCCCCCCCCCCTCTCATGGAGGCGGAGACTCGTGCTCCACAGGTACTGGTTATACAGGTTAAGAAAATGAATGCCGACGAAGCCCTGCAATTAGGCCGCCTGCACCATGCCATTTTCTAATTAAAGCTCTTTGGTGTGCAGGTACCTCTACATACCAGCTGGGAAAATTCATTATATAAATGAATAATTAATTGAGATTTATTTGATAAAATTATACTTTGATGCTCAGTTAAGCTATAACCTGGTCACATGACCAGTCCTCTGTCTCCCTCTCCTCTCTCACTCCTCCCTCTCTGCTCCCCTTCTTTCTATGCCCTCTCCCCCTTCTCCATCTCCTGTCCCCCTCCCCTGTCCTCTCTATCTTCTCTATCTCCTCTCCCTCTCTTCCCCCCCTTCTCTCTGTCTCTCTCCCTCCCTCCCACCTTCTCTATATCCTCCCCCCCCCCCAGTTTACCTTTTTCTTGCAGCCTGCCAGCTCTAAATCCTTAGCCATGACCGCCTGGCATTTGAGAAACACTTTGCATTCGCGCACCCATTCTCTCCTGTCTCTTTCAAACGAAGCCCAAGCCCGTAATGAGCCCACGTAATTAAGAGGAGAAGGAAAGCTTTCTGGAGAGCGCCGCCTAATTAGAGAGCTTCCCACCAGTCCGTGTGATTGTGCGCCTGGTTCCTGTAGTCTTGGCAGGGGTGCAGCCCCCTTCTTCCCGCCAGGCGATAAATGTGTTTTATTTGAAGGTATTCCTCATGCAGATACCAAGGTGATGGAGACTGATAGATGAGGCGTTCTCCTCTGTACTCGACCTTCCGGTTAATTATATCTGCTGTGTCCAGGCAGCTGGACCTCGTACCAAGCAGGACCCATGGGTTGGCTTTCCAGGCCTTTCCCGGGGGATTGAAACGGGCTGGCATCCCCGGTAGGGTCCCGTGACGGAGCAGCCATATTGCCATTCTGTCACCCGAATCTCCTCTGTGTCTCTGCTGTGCTCCTGTGGGCTGCCATCATTCCGTGATCGAGCCGTTTGCTCACGGCCTGGCAGACAGCCTGGCAGCGACACGCCGGGAAGCGGAGACATCGCCGGCACCAGCCCCTGGGCCACTTTGATCTTGGCTGCAGCCACTGGCCAGCCGACGGAAGCTTCGCTGGCTGCTAGCTGCTGCTGCAGTACTCCATGATGGCCACCAGAGGGGGCATAGTCGGCATTGGGACATGTGACCTCAAAAGGCAGGCGTACATCACACTGATACCGGTTCAGCTCTTCACTTTGTTTCCTGACAAACATCCTCCTGAAATTGGTTTACAGACCTACTCCAAAATATGTATTTTCCTCACACAGCTGTTGCTAAATCAAAAGAGAGTCACTCTGCTGTGAAATCGGTTTCCAGATCCCAAAACGAGGATCGATCTGGAACCACTGAGACACTGTGTCCCTGTTCCTCCCAACGTGTCTCCCGCGTAACCTGACACCAGACTCCACATCCGAACCCACTCCCTTCGCGTTGACGGCCGTGGGGTCCTTGTTACCAGTTGCTTGCCCGGGGGAGTTTTAAGAGCGACCTCCTCCGTGCGATTCTTTGGAAGCCCTCACCTGTCTGTTGTGTAACAGGGCCTTCCCTAAAGCGGGTGACAGAAGTGTTGAAAGCCCATTATCCTGCGTAGTCTGGCACCTGCTGGGACAATGGTGGCCTTCTTCTGTGAGCTTTGGCTCTGTCACGTGTGAGAGCGCAAGTAATGAAATGACTGAGCTTAGCAATGTGGCTCGCAGATTCAGTTTATAGGTCAGGGCGTTTATGGGCTCGGCGAAGGAAGAGGACGGCCCTCTGATGTACCTCCGCGATTGTTTTAATGGATTTTTAAATTAATATGCCTGTGGGGACAATTCGATGAAATCGCAGGGCATTCCCTCTTTTTATTAATGCCTTTACACCTTCATCTGACAACTCCTACAACAGGCTTTTGAATAAGTGGAGGACTTCAAAAATTAAACAAGTCTATATTTGGTCTTGAAAGGTGGTTAAGTGCTTTGCCTTTAATTTGCTTTTCCTTAATCGAGTTCTTTAACGCACCAAAACTTTGTAATATCAACTCTAGTTCCGTTCCTTACAGCTGGACTTTCTCTTGCCGACATCCGATCCGTCTGTTTGACGCTCCCAGATAGTGTTAATAGTTTAACTAATGACAGGCACTAATGAGATGGGGCTACAAGCGATATGAAATCCTCCGCATGCATATGGTAACCCAAATCGACTCGATAAAGCATGATGACACGCAAAATGTTGCAGCGGATCATACGGCTTGCCTACGCCCGAAGGGTGCGGGTGCGAGGCCTCCTTGGATGTGGAATCTCGCACCAGTGCCCTTCCATCACCTTAAAGCAGATGTACGCACTTTGGGAAGTGTCACACTTCTGTCACTTTCTGTCCGTGATTGTCCCAGTCGGAAATCAATACATTCACTCTGCAGGCTACGATTTGTATTCCTCTGGGCAGAGCTTGACATTACCCCACTCTCGGTAGGGTAATGTCACGTGCAACACACCCGGTGCTTTGAAATGTGGGCAAAAAAGAAATGTTTCACTTCAGACGTTGTTTGGAAAACTCCAGGGAAACTCGTTTCTGTTGTGCACGACTTGATTTCGTATCGTAGGGGAAAGACGTGGTGAAATCCCAACTGAGCACTGCTGTTGGACTTCAGGGTAGATCGCACAGACTGAATCGCTGTGGCGTGGTATTCAACTGTACAGAGTAGGTGGAACTCAAAGTCTGCTTCGGCCAAACAGTGTGCTGCATATACTAATAATTTTACTTGCGTTTTGCGAGTGCATTCTCTCTGATTTTCTGGACAGACTGAGTGTGTGTGGGGGGGGGGGGCAATAATAAGTGTCTCCAATGGCTGTTTAGAAATGGGGGGGATCCCTGGTTATTAGAGAACGGTGTCCATTTATAATGTATAATTATAATAATTGTACGCATAGGCCACATAATGTGTGTGTGTGTGTGTGTGTGAGGAGAGTGTCGGTTTTTAACTGGCAGCTGAAAGCAGATATCCTCGCCCTGACGTTGGTGTGACTGGTGTTTTGGGGGTGTCACACTGGGATGTGTCAGGCTCAGGCTATTTCTGAAAGGGGTCTTTGACTGGCGAAACATCTGAGTGCAGAGACGACGGAACAGCGCTTAGCGAAGGGTTAGCAAGCAAAAATAAACACGGACGTGCCGGCGTGATCCTCGGGGCCCTCCCGTTTGTGGCTTTCAATTTCCATCCTTCAGTGTCAGATTTTTAAAAAGCCAATTTATCAAAACATATTGAATGTCTGGGCCTGGGGCCTCTCAAATTGGACACTCAAATAGTCCGTGGACAGCAGTGAGTCCTGGAGGACCCGAGCTCAGAGGATTGTCCGTCTCGCTGCGAATGCCTAAACACCCTGAAGATATACCATAGACGTTAATGCCAGAAAGTACAATTCCTGAAGGACCTGAGCTTAGAGGATTGTCCGTCTCCCTGCGAATCCTTAAATATACACCAAAAAGGACCACAGAAGTTAACGCCAGAGAGCCCCATTCCTAGAGGACTACAGCTTGGAGTGTCCACCTCCCTTACTCACTTGCTCACAGGGAGAACGGGATAAATAATTTTAATTAGAAATAGTTGCTTTAATAAATTGCCTAAATACTTGACACATCTGAAAAAATGCAGTAAACAGTGGTCCACCGGGAGCTGGACAAGAGATGCTGCTATCGCCACGGAAACACAGATTTGAGACACACCCTTTAGTCAATCTGCCGCATGAGGATGAAGCCAGCTACCGTTATGAGCACGTGGCATAAAACATGGAAAATTGACAGCTTGATGGTTCCATTACAGTGTCAGAGGAACCGGAAATAAATCAACCTGCTCCATACGATTGCAGTGAAGGCCTTCATAACGTATTCAAGGCCATTTGGACAATTAATTTGTAATACATATTCCTTGTCGTCCCTCTTCTGGCCATGTTAAATTGCTTTAATTAATCCGCACACTCTGAAGTACTTGCTGTACTCCGCTCGACTCTGACGCCAATGTGAAGAGCAGTCAGCGCTTATTCACAGAAAGCCAGTTTAACAAGGGGAGTGGGGGGGGAGTGGGGGGGGGCGTCACGACCCTCCTCGATCCGGTGAACATCAACGAGCTGTTAATGTGGAAATGCAGTCAAGTCCCAGCTAGCTAGTGCAGAGAGTGGGTGGAATTTGGGGCCCCTCCGGGTTATCAGGAGGCGACACTCATTCACCAGAGCTCCTGCACCTGCTGACCTGCAGGAGGTGCTACCGAGCACGCCATCCACCTGTCCCACGTCTCTCCGGTGAGGAGTGACTGTTCCACAGGCTGACTCGTGCTCGTAGCTCCCTCAGGGCTAAATTACGATGCCTCCGTCTGTCAGAGGGTCAGGGAGCCAGAACAGCCAGCTGTAGCCGCCGGCATTCGGAGACCCCAGTGAGGCAGCGAGCAGAGTGTCCCTCCTCGGTGCACGTCCGCCGCGCGTCCCCGCAAGTCTGTCACATGCGTAGAAGAGTTCATTTTCCATCTTAATTGGGGGTTAATATCAAAGCTACTGTTTATAATGTTGGCCTCAGCTTTTCCATTGCACCGTCCCTGACAGATCACATCAACCACATTTAATTAAATTTGACTTTTTTTCTTATTAGGATTAGGAGTTAACTATCTGAAGGGTTAAGTGTGTTGCTGCATTATAGTGTTAATTGAAAAATTTCTATTAGCATTTGCAGATTAAGTGCATTAGTAAGAACTGGCTGCTCTTTTTCTGGTGTGAATGCCCACAATGCACTGCAGGATGAGGACTGCCCAGCACCGAACTCGTGTGCAGCGATGCAGTCGGGTCTTCGTGAAGTGCAGTGTCTCTGTTTAGGTGGCGAATTTCGGCGGCACATGGCCTCATTCCCCTAAGGAGGGGCCCAGGGCCTGATCCTGCCTCGCCAACAGCGGGAGGCTGAGTGCCTCCACAGTCGCTCAAGGTACTGGGGAGGGGTGTGCCCAATCTGATAGACAGGGACCTCCCCCTGCTGGACCACGACACACACTGCACGCTTTGATGTGGTTCTTGTCAGTGATTGGCTGCCAGAACTTCCTGTCTGACAAGCCGACCTCTTCCAGGGGTGCCCGGATGACCTCGGTATACCCGGAATGCTATCGGGAGGCTCGCTGGTGTTGATAACCAGTTATGTATTTTCACAGGCCTTCAGTCTGTTATTCTCACAGGGGTATTTTTGTTACTAATAGTAGTAACTAGATAGTAGTACTAATTGTTTACTGTTTTTGTTTTATTTTTGGCTTGGTTATACAAAAAGTTGCTGGTTTGAATTTAAAATGCTTGCTTCCTGGAAAGTGTGTGTCTGTGTGTTATGAAGAAACTAACTGGGCCAAATAGCAGGAAGAAATCTCAGATTGAGCAAATGAAACTCTGTGTGTGTGTGTGTGTGTGTGTGTGTGTGTGTGTGTGTGTGTGTGTGTGTTTGAGCTTTCACCTGCTGGCCACTCCAGTGGAGGAAGTGAAAGACACGTTCTCCCCTTTGTCCTGGGGGGCTTGGAAGCTGGAAACAGGGTGTCCACAGGCACCACGGGCCAGCTGGCATCCCGACACTCCCCTGGCACTGCAGGACAGAGAGTAGACTCACCCGGCACTCTCCTCCATCTCTGCTCCATTACCCAGGGTGCCGCAGGGCTACGGGCTGACAGGAGCTTGGCCCAGACCGGGGGGTAGTCTGTCAGACATCCTGGGACTGTGAGACTCTGCATGTTGGGAGTGAGGAAAGAAAACGAACTCTTGTGTGTGTTTTTCCCAGGAGCCAAATCAACAAGACCGACTTTACATATGATGCCAGTCATTCAGGAACTGGGGGCGGGGGGCTTATCAGTTTTAGAAAGGTCGTGGCAGTTTGGGGGCGGGTGGGTTTTAAATTAACCTGTACAGGCTGAAAATGGCGACTGTATTCATGCTTAATGGGGATTTAACTGCACGGCATTTCGAAATGACTGCAGCAGGAAGTGGTGCTTTTGTTTTTTGTTTTTTGTTTTCCCCGCTGATGAATGGAACAGCGTCTGCAGAGCTAAATGATAACCCATCAAGGAAATGAAAGTAAACCCACCTTGATGGGCCCCCGCAGTTGGACTCCACCTAATGGCACCAGCCTCACCCTCCCAGTCTGAGTCTTACAAATAACACAATGAACTTCTGATGAATAAACAAGCTGCTGAATGAAATGCATGGCTGAATGTTGTTGGTTTTTTTTTTTTTTTTTTGGTTATTGCACAGAAAATCAAATATTACCTTCTGTAAATAATTGTCTGTTTCACGTCACTAACACGGACCTGCGAGCCGGCGCCGCCCATGATCGCTCTTTGAGCAGCACTCCACATACCGTGCTTATTATCACTTTTAAATGCCTCTGTGAGGCGTTGATGACCGCCAGGTCGTTATCATTATTCACCTTCGTCATCATCGATCTTCACCTGTGCGCGTTGCCACCTCGCTGCTCTCTCCTTGCTCAGGTTTTGCCAGACAGGGTCCTGAGACGTTCTTGTGCTGTCCTCCTCGCTGCCAGTCCTCTGCCTTCCCCGGCAACCCCTCATTGCCGGTCTTTCGGCCGGGGCCTCTGCCGTGGGCTGTCGGGTTGACTGTTCCCTTCACATTCCCGGTCTGAGAAACTGGTTCCATAGGCCTCAGCTTCAGCACCTGCTTCCAGAAGAGAGACCAACACTATGAAGTCGAGATAAACAGTTGCTCGTTACGATACGGCTTACTTTCATTAGGGCTGGTAACTAATGACCACGACACTGGTTAAACCAGGGGTGGCCTTGTGCGGATTCCAAACCCAACCAGCATCTGGCATCACCCTTCGTTTGGGGTAACCCTGATTTTGCTTTGGTACCTTCTCATGACATTTCTCCTCAATCAGTGTCTCCCCGTGATGCTGATGGAGGGGTCCGGTCTGATGTAGCGCCACGCTGGGAACAAGCTGAGGACAGCGTCGCGATTTTAGCCCGAGCCTGGGCACTTTGACCTGAGTACTGTGGACTCGTGCTTTCTTTATGTTGGTATGATTGTTTTTATGGAGCGGTGCTCATTCCTTACAGCCACATGTGCCGGCTGCCCCACCCTACAGGGGGTGACACTCCCCTCCCAGTGGTGGTGTAGCCCTTGCCTCAGTATTGCCAGCCCTGTTTTGATGGCGTTCCACCGCATCACGCAATGAGGGTACTGTGCAGCACCCCGATATCCAGCTGGGACCACGGAGGCGGGCCGGCCAAGGCCCCCCCCCGAGATAAATCTCATTTTGCCGCTCATGACGCGGTTGGAGGCCCTCGACCAGGCTGCTCTCCTCCATGGATTTTCATTCTGCTCCACAGATTGACGCAGGAAATAGGCTGCTTGGCTCACACCGGAGGAGGAACTCATCTGTACCTGAGGCAGACGACCCCACAAACCTGTTTTTCCCCATCGCTTCCAAGTGGAACGTCTTCAGTTCTGGATGCTTGATGTTCGACCGGAGATGCGAATCCTCAGCGTGGACCTTGCTGGCTTGTTCTTCCTGGGTGTATGTTACACCCAGGTCGACAAGCTTACTTTAAGTGGCGGCCTGAGGAGATCCTCATTAGCAGAGGCTCACTGCCATGGTCCATAGGAGGCATAGCACCTCCCCCCAGGCCCAGACACCCTTTTTTGTCAGAAGCGACGGCTTTCCCCTAGCTACCTGGCTACTTTTCAGTTAAGTGGGGCTGGCTGGCCAGGGAAGTAAAGTAGGACATCGCCTGGCCTTCAAGGTGACTGTCCTGCTCGCTCTGCTGTCCCCCTGCCTACCCCAAAATCCTCAATCTCCCATGCCTGACCTTCCATGGCGTCTCCTCTGGACCCATATGCTGCCCCCAGGTGGCCTGAAACAGGGGTGCGACCTCTGCCTCCACAGACCACCGCAGAGTTCATTTGAACCCTCGTTTGTCTGGAATGACTTCCACGCCCTGTTCCTTTTGAGGTCACGTTTTCTAGGATGAATCAACGCATGTCGTGTGCCTGGTGGGCTGGGGGATCTTGACGAACCAGGAGAAGCCTGAGTAAAAGTGGATCTGACAGACTCGTTCACATGTGACTACACAGGAAATGATAAACTAAAGTAATACGTGCAGTGGTTTTGGGAGGGGTGAGTTAGGTGATCTGAATCATGAAGCCCTATCTTGGGGGGGCCGCGGTATACACTAAAACCGAAACAGCCAGAGTAATTTGGTGCTGTGCAAAGATCACTTTGGGTAGTAAATCAAGTCCTCTGGAGACGAATGAAATATTCATCCAGCAGTTTATCAGAGACACCCATCTTCACCGCATCTTAATTCCATCATCTGGCAGGCAAAAATTTTTAGTATGCTTCTCTTGTGTTGTTAATAATTTATAAAGCATTTATAATATGGCGCCCCCACGTCAGGAGGAAAAAAAGAAGGCAAGAAAAATCCAGGATGTGCAGTTGGGGAGAACAAGCTTAAGTGTTGAGGGATTGAAAAGCTCACTTGAACCTTCTAAACAACATCAATAAGCAACTCTGAAGGCAGGTGTGCATTAGGACATTGGGCTTAGAGGCCGGAAACAGACATAACTGTATGCTGTATGCAGACACCAAAATGTACCGTATTTCATATAAACCTGTTCCTGTGCCCCAATGAAGCAGGCTAGATCTTCATGCTATGGCTGTACTCATCGCCTTCTAACTATGCCTTATCTTCGTTTGCGCTGTTTTGAAGTTAATTGACTCGTTTCTGGGTGCAGGCTTCCAGCGGACCGCCCGACATGCTGTCGTCATACGTGACAACGTCCGATGGCGTGACAATACTCCACGGGGCCTCAAGCCACAGGGTGGGATTATTTGCTGGTGAGGATGAGGAGTGGTGTGTCGCGATCTTGCAATGGCGGGGATGAAGGTGACATTTGCACTTCTCCTGCATCATTTTTCAGGGGGGAGGGTTTACCCCAAATCCATTCCTGTCCCTACACTCTTGGGGCATAGTGTAAAGCACCGACAGATTTTAAGAGCTGGATCCCCATATTAGAGGACATTTTGCATAAATGACCCTTTATTAAATTTTACTCACTTTTCTTGGATAACTTTTTTAAAATGTTATGCATTTTCAAGGTTTTGTACACCTTAGTATTTAAACCAGTCACTTCAGACTAGGTGCCCTGCTTAGCTGTTAGGCATCCCCAGTTGAAAGTGTATTCATTTAATCGCTACACCTCCTACTGCCTCCTTTTGGAACTGCTGATGCACATCTCGTTGTGGCTTCACTGTGAATGTGGCCAGGCCTGTTGGCATCGCCTGTACTAATTAAGCAGAACGAGGTATTGCCCGGCGCTGCTCGTAAACGACCTTGTGTTTATTACGGCATTCCGATGTCTCCCACGCTGTTTCAGTGGTACATCAGAGTGGGGAAGGGGGGGTGCTTTATCTTTATGATGAATATCTGCCCGCAAGTCTGTGGCCACGCGAGGTCAACGCAGCATTGACCGCTGTTGCCATCTTGAGACGAGCGGTCATTCCACCCCGCCACCAGCTGCACCCCACCGCCCACTGGCAGACTTCTAATACATTCTCGTTAGTCTCCCCCTGACAGCCCGTTACCCCTCAGCATGCTGCAGTGGCCGCTGACCCCCACAGATGCCCCTGCCACCTTCCTACTCTAGTTAACGCACCAGAAAGCCAGTTGTGTATGGATCAGACTCTGGTCCCTTTTTTTTTTGCCACCACGGTGAGTTTGTGTGTACATACATGTCCGTGTGTTTTTGTGAGTGTGTGCATGTGCGTGTGCGAGCAGGCAGAGTTACCCTTTCCAACACCCTCATTATAGTATGTCACAGTACTTGCTGTCACCTTCTGCTGTATTCCACCCAAGAAAAACAACAGATTTCAACATTTAGAAGAACAGCTGGACTCGGACGTCTTAATGTGTTGCATTTAAATAAGAGAATATAATTTTGTGTAAGTACTACATCTAGACACTCTGAGATCCGTGCCTATCTGTTCGCAGAAGTCTGGTAAGTTAGTAATCACATAGGTGTGACTGAGGCAGCACACGCTAGTGCCTATCAAATAATGCTTCCAAATGCGTCAGCAAGGCGGCCACGTCAGTTCATCATTCATTCATTTGATTTGAGTGAAGTTTTTTTTTTCCTTCTTCTTTTTTGAAAAATGACATGCTTCAAAGAGGATGGCGCCGGCATCTCGAACCGCGGCTTCGTAGGAGCGCCGCCCGCGGCCAGTAGATGGCGCCCGAGTCCTACATCTGGGCCATGCGATGGGGCAGCAGAAAAGCCATTTTGCCTCCAGCGGACTTGAGAGCAATTAGACTACAAGCGGCGTAGTGGCTGACATTTTACATATGAATTGTACATCATCGCTGAGCAGCTTTTTATGTCGGAGATGAGTGTAGCATGAAATAGTCTGCGGTCCTTAACGTTTGCTCTGTTACCTGCCAATTGCATCCTCTGCAGCAAAAGAACACGCTCTGAATGCTGCTTATCTTTACGCTGTTTGTTGCACTTCTGTCTTGCCACATTAGTTTTGCGTGAGCGCAGCAGCAGCAGCAGCGTGCAGGTGAATGTCGAACAGCAAATGGTGACTCTCCCATTTTGTTGTTTTTCTGTGCAGGTTGCCAGGCCGACCGACAAGAGCAACGGAAATCAGCCAATGAAATGTGAGCATGACTTTACCGCCCATTCACACGCCCAGCCCCTCATTATCCCTTTTTATTTTACCATACCTGTTTATTATATGGTAGTGAACTGTTTTCTACTCTTAATTCCTATAATAAGCCATAAAATGAATTGCCTTTATACCCGGTGTCACGATCCGCCTTTGCAGTCTCAGGCTGTTTTGCCTACAAAGAGCAGATGGGTCCTGAATGTTCTAGGTGTTGCGTCGAGAGTGAGAAAAGTGAGAATGTGAAGTCGTAAGCCGCCAGGCCAGCAGCATCTGATTGGTGCCCTGCGGGTCTCGTGATGAGTCTCGCCCATCTGTTAATTCATACATATAAACATGAACAGCATCATAACCCGTCCAACGCCACTCACATGAACAGATGACCCCCCCACACCTGCCATCAAGCTGTCAAGGTTGGGGTTTTTGTGGTGGGGGCCTCCTTGACGTATTTGTCCCCCCCCCCCCGAAATCGACCCGCTCCTCGCCCTTTCCCAAGCTGGGATGGCACCATGGGGTGGTGTTCACAGACCCCTTCTCAAAGACATATCAGGGGACGAATACACACCAACCCAGGGTGTAGGGATTAAACCTATAACAAAAATTGTGAAAGGGGGGTGTCGGGGGGGCATTGTTTAATGCCTTGGGTCCGTATAGGCCAGTAGACAACTCTGAGCTCCAGCTCTTGGGGCGGCCCGGGCGTCTTCCCCTTCTTGGTCCGACGTCCAGTGGGTCCCTGACAGGCATCAACAAGGTCAGCCTTTGTGCGTGGTGTGAACACATAGTCGCTCACCGCTGCCATTCTCAAGATTCATCTTCACTTCACGAAATGGCCGACGTGGATGGGAGTTCATTGGTTAACGTCTGTGGAAATGGGCATTGGACACTCCAGTGGTAGGTACTGCACAGCGAAATGTAAAATATCTACATTTTTAATGCTAACGTAATAATGGGGAGGATATTTTTTTTTTGTTGTTAGTCTCAGTTCTGCCAATCGCAGTAGGTAGGTTATGAAACAGATAGTAACAGTCATCTGTTACACTGGCCTACGTTATTGATTCATGTTTCTAGTCCGTAATTATATTTAGTGGTGCTGAAATAGATGCCACACGGACAGCAGAACAGCAAGACGGTATTCACGTTATGAGTGGTCTCGACGTTAACGCTATGTTGATTGATGCTTGGGGATCCACGCCATCTCAGACGGGCTGAACGTATCTACGAATGAGAGGAGTTTTATGTCGTCCCTTTAAACCTGGACGTGCTATGGAGCGGTTTTAAATCTCCATTAAGCACAACCAGGCCTACGTGGGTGACCGGCTTTTGCTGTTATTCTGAAAGATCTTCCACATTTAGCAGAGCATTGTGACAGGGAGACTGTCCTGACATTTACAACAGTATCAGCTCTTCACAGGGAAACCAGGGCAATGGAAAAAACCTTAATTGGAGTGATAAACTATCGATCTGCTTTTATGACAGTGCGATGCACCTGAGCAGTCCTGTGTGAATAATTTAGTAAAGATAAAAGCAGACAAGGCGTATTGAATCAGTGCTCTGAGAATGTGATAACTCGAAAACGTCGCCAGGTTTCCAGGGCCGTCTCTGCTCTGATTGGCCAGGTAAAACATAAACATCTTCACATAGCGCCTGGGAGCGATGTTCCTTTATGGACCTCCAAGGACACAAAATTTGGCTCCTCCAAATAAATCTGAAGCCGAATTCCATTTGGAGGTGAAATTTCACTGGAACGAGCAGACACTTAAGCTGTACTTTCTGTGGTATTTCAGGAAGATATATTGACCCTAAAAAACCCTGGGAAGAATGGATCTCGGATTTTCATGTGTGAAGATTGTACTCCAAATCGGAAGTTTTGAAGTTTTATGTGAAAACATGGAGGATTTTGCAGTTTGCAAAAATAAACGACAGTGGTCACAGACCCCATCGGTGATGGGGATGTTTCAGTTTTCACTCCTGTAATTGTGAAAACACAAAATCTTAAAATTTGGAGGAGATTCCAGATTCTTTGCTGTCTCATAATATTTATGCGCACAAGTTGGCTTTCACAGAGTAATGCTTGAAAATATCATCGTAATGCATTTGGATAGTTTTTATTATGACCCACGTGTGTGGCTGCCAGAGATGGGAAGTGTCCGACGATGACCTTGTCAGAGGAACTTGAGAGATTGTTCTAGGCAACAGAAGTTCTGAGTTATTGGGGCGTTATCTAATTGTCTGCTAAATGCTGTCCATGTTCATTTTATTAGGAGAAAAATTTAAGTAATAGCGTCCTCTAATTAAACAAAAGAAAACTTAAGGGAGAAAAAGCAATTACCAAAGTACTTTAACAATATCCTAGTTAACCTCCTTTGTTATTAATTAGAATTGCTACATTTTCAAAACTGCAAAGTGGCTGACTTCATAAAAAAATATTGTTAACAGTCATTAATTATGGACTTAATTATTTTGAATCATAAGTAGATGTAAAGGCTGAGTAGTTTACAAAGCTTTTTTTTTTTTTTTTAATTAAAACGGATTTGCCTGGATTGAAATTAAGTATACATTCTTTGTTTTGTGCCTTAACGAATTCACCACGGTGGAATAAAGTTATAAACTAATACCATTGTTATTTGTTCAAGTATAAATGTTTAGTTTGTAAGAATTTGATTGCACTTTAAATCCACGTTTTCATCGGATTATAACAAAGTGTTTCTGCATGTTTTCGTGTGTGTGTGTGTGTGTGTGTGTGTGTGTGTGTCTGCACGTGAGTGTGTTCAGGGCAAATGTGAGAGTAACTTTGAGATTCATCGATGAAAGGAATACCTCACCTCCTCCCCCGTTAATTAAAATATAAAAATGTTTCCTTAAACATTTTATATTTATTTCTATTTAATTGCTTGTATTTGATCTCTCTTAAACGACACCGGTAACGCGTGTCCCCCCTTGTAGATCAAGGCCAGGCCAATCCTGTTTGAACAGTGCAGGAACCGAACAGGCCGTAACGTTCCGTTAGCCTACGTTACTTTTCACACGGGAAAAAAAGCAGAATCACTTCTACTTAATCCCTGATTATTCTTTGAGCATTATAAAGGTGGATATTGTTACCAGGGCGATACCCGTTAAGCACTTTGCTGTACAACATCAGAGCTCCTCCTGGGACTTGAACCTACAACCCTGTGGTCACGACTCCTTAATCCCAGGGGAATCCGCTGTCTTATTAATACATGTGGAGTGGTTAGAGCCCCGGGCTGGATGACGCTTCATGGGGCCCCTGGCTCGGGGCCCAGACTCCTGCCCTCAGATGTGCTCGTGGATTTCTCAGCGAGGCTCTGAGGGGCTGCTAGCCACGTGGTAGCCTATGCCATGTCCTCGACGACGAGGCACCTGGGCTGTATAGATAAGGCAACAGCACGCAAGAGCAGCGATAATGTACCTGAAGTGGCAGGGGAGGGTCTGAGATACCATCACCGAGGGAGTATTTTCAGCAAGCACGGCGTCCCGCCTTAGACCCCATGTAGATGTAGTGTAGAGCCTTTGATTCTGTTCCCAAAGGCTCCCGGGAACCACAGCCAAGCGGTTACCCAGAATGCCATCTGTGATGTGGGAGGAGCCAGGTACGCTCCCACGGCTACCTGTGTCTCGCGAACCTCATCACCATTCCCTCTGAAGTGGCGGTGAGGTGGGTCAGCTGGGAATTCGCTCTTCCCAAGTTAGCACATGGCAGCCCCTCGCGAGGTCCGACCACAGCAGGACTGGCCATGGTGTCCCTCTCAGGCTTCCGATTAGTTAGAGGATAATGTAATTTACAGCAGGGCCACAGGTTATGTAGGTGTATCCCAGATTTTTGACGCCTGCTTTCTGGCCACTGGACATCTGAATTGGTAACTCTTCTGAAAATTTGTATCAGTGTCAGTCCATTCACCGTACACCGAGTCTGCCTAATAACATGGAGATGGCCAATGCTGGGTATGTGTCCACTGTCTGTGCTCCACATAGATCCAGCCTAATCGTTCTTCTCCTCATCCTGATACAGTCTGCAGTTAATCTAATGAAACTTGTACCTGTTTCCCCCAGATTGATGATCTCAAAACCTAAACACTGTACAGAAGAGACATGGGGCGGTCAGACACAGTCAATCCAGTCCTGTTCACCTCTGAAAAATGTGACACGTGGCCGTCCCTTGGCACTGTTGATTCAAAATCAAATTTAGTTCCTCTGCTCTCCAAGCGTGTTGGCTAGTCTTTCATTCTGCCAACATGAATCGGGAAACTTTCCCGATGCTGAAAAATCTCAATCTCATCAAAGGCAAATAGTGTTTTGCACAGAACTGAGCACTTTGTTTATATTTGTAAGTGAGCTACGGTGTCAGAAAAACACGAGTTTTTTTTCATGTTCAGCCTAGGGTGGCAAAATCTGATTTTACAGCTTAGCAGTCATTAACTTGGGGACAGCTGGTCAGGCTATCATGCCATAGCTGTGTCCCTTAAAGCACAGCACAGGGCTACTCAGTTGCCCCCCTTTGAAAATTTCCAGTGTCCTTTTCAGTCTGTAATGTGACCTGCTGCCTCTTCCATCACGCCTTGCCTGTGTCTCTTGTCGATTAGATTCTGAGGCCGGCCTGATAAAAAAAAAACAGCTAATGATTTCAATCTGATTCAAGGAACCGCAGAGTCTGGACCATGAGTTGTATGCTCCAAAAATGGGGGACCAGCGGTCATCCCCTTCCTGTCAACAAGTGGAACGGTGTAGCAATTTGTTGAAAAAGCATCCTGCTTTACATTAGATGCCTGAAGTGTAGGACAGTATTGGAGGCTACCAGTAGTTGGCACTAGAGCTGTAAAGTCGATTTAGAGGATGGTTCACAGAGAAGCTGTGTATATGTCATGTGTTCAGAAGCCTTCTACACGCGTGTTACTTGTTGACGATAGCTGCTATTCATTATTCACCCGAATAGTCCGTGTTTAAAAATGACATTTCATCTTGGATCTATGACTTTGACATCATACTTGTGTGGAAACCATCATTTTCTGAGTCGTTTCTCTCAGTTTTTGTCAGTTACGTTCAAATTTCATCGCCGGGCTGATGTTGAGGGAGCATCCTATTTGTGTAGTTTACAGACAGATGTTTGCTTCGCATGTTCCGGCTGAACTCCACACTCTGTGGTACAACAGCTGTTTCCCCCTTGGGATTTCAGCCTACCGTCCAGTCGCCAAATCTCCGTGCTAATTACTGCCCTGACTTTGAATAAAGGATTTTAAAATGTATTTATTTAACACTCATTGGAAACGCTGCCTGAATGCAAAATGGAATTCAATTCTGAACAAACTTTAATTAGTAACTTTTAAAAAGCATAATCTGCATTTCATAATCTTTAATAATCTTTAAAGTCTTTTTAATTGTGGTTTTTCAGCAGCCGTTTCACAAGCTCACATCCACTGCAGCTTTTTTGGGAGTTCAGGTTAATTGCGTTTGCCAACTCGCCACAAAGCAGTGCCGTTAAGTTGTCACGATATCCATCTTCCTCCGGAAGAGCGCACACTGGGGGGGGGGGGGGGGGTGTGTTTTGTGGCATGGGGTGCTCGTTGGTTTTCTCTGGTTTTTTTTCTATTCTGTCGTTT
>JAACJT020000042.1:8247796-8267446 GCA_009936485.2 Gymnarchus niloticus
TACGTGTGATTTGAGTATTTTAACGGAGGTCCTGATGCTGCTGAAGTTTTTGTACGTGTGATTTGAGTATTTTAACGCTGGTCCTGACGCTACTGAGGTTTTCCTACGTGTGATTTGAGTATTTTAGCGGAGGTCCTGATACTACTGAAGTTTTTGTACGTGTGATTTGAGTATTTTAACGGAGGTTCTGACGCTGCTGAAGTTTTCCTATATGTGTGATTTGAGTATTTTAATGGCGGTCCTGATGCTGCTGAGGTTTTTGTATGTGTGATCTGAGTATTTTAACGGAGGTCCTGATACTGCTGAAGTTTTCCTACGTGTCATTTGAGTATTTTAACGGAGGTCCTGACGCTGCTGAGGTTTTCCTACATGTGATTTGAGTATTTTAACGGAGGTCCTGATGCTACTGAAGTTTTCGTACGTGTTATTTGAGTATTTTAACGGAGGTCCTGACACTGCTGAAGTTTTCCTATACGTGTGATTTGAGTATTTTAACTACACCCAAAAGCAAGAGGTGACACTGTCCCGCCCAGAGCCACATCCGTTTTGAAGGACCACAAGTCCTGTATAAAATGAATAATTCATCAATATCAAACTAGAATTGCAGAACTATGGAGCATATGGTTGAAGCTGAAAATAAAAAATAATAGGACGTAGTTGAATTAACCTGTCAGTAGGAAGGATAAGAGGTTAATAATAATAATTAGTAGTAATATTATAAAGCGATATAGCGCTCATTCAGTTGTAATTCTACCTTATCTAATGACCTTATCTAATGAGTCTAATTACTGTTTATTTTGCTGTAATTTCGTTGTATATTGAATGCTAGTTTTTTTTTTTTTTAATACCCTCTGCCTAGAAACAGCTATACCGAGTTTTACAAAGTATGAATACAGAACGCTGTGATGTAAAAGTGACGGGAAATAATTCGGAATGAATACAAAGCTCAGTCCACATAATACGTGATTTTTTTTTCTCCAGCGGGTTAAATGGCGTAGGTGTCCCCGCTTTCAGATCTTCGTCGTTATTTATAAGAATATATTTGTGCATTGTATAAATATACCGTGGTGAATCTAATTAGATGCCAGGTGAAGATGGATGTGCGGTATTGTTTTCGACCCCATCATCAGGGCTCTTAAGAAACAAGGGCGAAGCTTCCCACCACAAGGAGAGACGGAGGAGACTGGGAGATGAATTTAATTCTGCCAGTTCAGAGGGATTTCTTAGTTTGACACGCACGGCGGGGGGTCTTTGAGAGCTTGGCAGCGTCCTCTGCACGGCAGGCTTTGAAAATCTCTCCCCATAGTCGATCTGCTATCAAAAGCCTGGGATAACGTGGCCGGCGAGCTGCTGCACCCTACAGAACCTTTCTAGAGCCGTCTATTTATTCGTCCTTGTTGTATCTGGATATATCAGACATCTTGAAGGTAGTTTATCAAAGGATGGGAGGGGGGCGGATGCTGGAAATTGCAGAATCTTCACCTTTTTCGTTTTCGGCTTATCAAGCGATTCTTGCCTGGTCGGAGCGCAGCCTGGTAAACACGGGAGCGTGTATTCATACAGCAGCGCGTCGTCCTGATTGCAGGGCAGCTTACTGCGGCCCCCCGATGGTCACCTCACTTCTTAATAGTGACCAATGCACCGTGACCGTCATTCACGCACGCATTAAACGCTCCACATCCACGCCTGTATGAGGCGCTGGAAAGGCAGGCTCGCCTCGGCTGTGACCACTAGCCGTGTTATGTGAAATCCGCACACAAATACAAATACACCAATATGCTGGATTATGGGAAATGAACGAGAGGACATGGAGAGTGAAGTGGACCTTCTGCCAGGCCCGGCACATGAGCGGCTCTGGGCTCCCCGGATCACACGCAGCCTTATGCGGCTCTGGATGAGCAAAATCTCAGTTTACATCAAGTTTAGATTAAATATTTAATAGGCCTGTCAGATTTATATATGGGCGGTGATTGTACTTCTTAATAAACCTTTTTAAACACTATTTCAATTTTGCAACAATTCAGATTTAAAAAAAAAAAAAATCATTGCTGTAAAAACCTATTCCTCTTTTTGCAGTCGTATTTTATTTCTGAAACAGAAATATTTCTAATATCAGGCTATTACCTCACTGCTAATTTTGACGAATTGACTGTCAAATTACCGGCGAATAAAACGACTCTAAGTGAAACTGACTTTCTATGATCGTCATGCAGCTGAAATAAAATTGTCGTCTAATACACGTCCTGAAGTTAGAAACTCCAGCTTTTACTTGGCTGTTTTAACCATGCACTATTGGTTTTTATCGTGATGAACGTTTAAATTTCGGGTGATTTTATATACACTACAATGTCTTCTGAAGGGCCTCTTTTAGCACAGGTTAATACTGCTTATATACCTGCTTGTTTGCAGAATAATGTTTATAAAGGACACATTATGTAATGATGCGAGTCGCAGAATTGTTTACCATGACTGACTGTTAGTTACAGTGTGAATGCAGTAGGAAAGTATTTCTGGTGAGGAAATGTACAGTACAATCTCGCCTACAGTCCCATTTGACCTTTAAAATATGGATGTCTTTTACTGTGAAATGACATCGTCATCAATTGGGGAATTGGAATTTAGGAATTTAGTGTTAGGGCTATGTTCTTTTTGTAGAAGAGAATCGTAATATGCATCTTTATTAGTGTATATTAGAATATAAAGCGGGCTGTTTGTGGATGTTAATACGTGCAGGTCGATCCCTGATCATGTCATATAATCAACAGTACTCTAAGCTTTGACATAATAAACAGAATGTTAATTGTATTGCAAAATCATGGTGCTGGCAATGAGAAAACACACTATGCCAATTTGACTTGATGATTGAATGTCTTGAATCACTGAATCCCCCCCCCCCATTTATTACTGGTGTGTTTGTGAGGACCTCAGAGATTTCAGTCGGACACCACAAGGGTGTAACCCGTCCCCACAGATAATCGCGGCTCTTCATATCCGAGGGCTGTTATATCTCCAGAGTCCTTTATTCCAGCCGCGAATGGATTCCCTCTTCTACTTCATTTCAACCCAAAGACGTGCTCTTTAAACACCCGTGAATATCCAAATGTGGTGGAATGTGAAATACCACAATAATCATAATAAAAAAAAAACGCCTCTGCATTGTTAGCCGTGCTGCCTGGCCTAACCATGTGACAGATATTGGACTGATAACCCGTGTGTATAATGGGCCTACAGGTTAAAAAAAAATGCCCCTAAAAGCATGTAGTGGAATATATGAATTGTCTATGGAGAGATGGTGCCATGTCAGGAAATCAAAAGTCGGAGTAATTCACGAACTCCAGTGGTCATTTCCATTTCCCATTTTACTCTCTCTTGTCAGAGCAGTCTATTCAGTTTTTTTTTTTTTTTTTATAATGTTTTCTCTCTCTATCCATCTCTCTCTGGGACTTTCACAATCTGGTTTGTTTGCAGTAAACGGGCAATGCTACATAAGACAAGATAACATAATCGCAGTGTTTAAACTTATTTACAGAACAACTGCTGAGATGCGTACGCTCTTCCCAGACGGCGATGTCTTTGAAATTCTGAACTTAACGCCTTGAGCCGACAGGAAAAGTAGAGAGGGGAGAAGGCGGTGCTCGCAGATCTTTTTTATGTCCTGAAAAGGGATTTCCTGCTGTCAGTAAGAAATTGGACCTTTCAGGAGAGGCCACGTTGAGAAAAGCCCTGATGAGGGACCGAGTCAAACGCTGGATCTCTTGCGTCGTGCAGCTACTTCACTTTATAACCTCCCGATTGCAGGACGGAAAGAAAGCCTCAAAATGTCACTCAGAAAGGCTCGGAACTTCCTGCTTCTTGGGGACAATTTTCTGAATTGATCTTGCATTACAACCAAGAGGTAAAATGCTACTGTGGGCTGGAAGCTGAAAGATGACACACTTGGGTACACACCCTGGCTAAGTGCGTCCGCTCTTCCCATCTTGGAGAGCGCAGTAGCCCCCGCGAAACTCCCTACGTCGATTTCCGCTGTGAAAATGTTCCGCGTTTCTCGTGCTGTCACCAGAGTGTCACACTTTGCTCCTCTGAGTCCAGAGATACAACTGTCTGCTCTAAATTTCACGTTCGTCGCAGTAGAAGGTGGAAGTTCAGATTCAGCACGGTCACGAATGGATAATGGAGCGCCCCCATTTGACTTGTCACTTACGGAATGTTCCAGATGTTATTGTTTTGCAGATTGATGGAGGGCGGCGATAAATAGCTAGTGTGGCTGATGGATGAAGAGCTCGCGTCACATGGCATATTACAGCCCTGACACCGCGCTCGCAAAGTAACGTGTTGATTTTTCAGGTGATGAGCATTGCGTGTCGTGTTGCCTTGCGCTGATTTCCCTGAAATGTCAGGCTTCTCACTCCATTAACCTGGTGCGTTTGTTCCAGCGCGCACGTTCAAACTGGAGATGGCGAGACAGGCCGAGCTCCCTGATGGACCCACCATCTCTTGCCGTGAGGGCGGAGGTCCGCTGCAACCCACATGTTTCCTCCCATCGATCCCATTTAAATGAACCTTCAAAGATATATATATTTTTTTAAATAGCTATCCCCACACTGGTAATCGCTGATGTCTGATGGATGATGTCTTGCTGAATTGCGTTCTTTTGTCGGATGAAAAACCGCCCAGTGTTTGTTTAATTAGCTCCACCCTCTGTGCCCATGTGATGTCACTTAACCCAAACGTCTCCTGCAACTTTTGGCAAACTTTTCAGAATGCTGAACTGCAAGCCGCTTTGTATTAAAGTCATTTCGATACCCCCATAACAACCCCGTACCTTTGTTTTATTTGCATGTGACGGTGGCTTTGGTGATCTGGCTGAGATGTCCAGGCTTTAAACTGATTAATCGCAGCTGAGCCGCCATCCTGAGGCACAGCTGGGCCTGCAGGTGAGCTGGAGGTCACGCCGGCTGTCATGTGACCAGAAGGTTGCACATTGAAACCCCAGGAAGTGGGTGCCCATTGTGTGCCTCAAAGGAACGGTACCTTTTTTCAGCAGGTACCCGTAAATTTAAAAGAAAAGAGAGCACAGCAAGTCGTTTTCGCATGAAAGAGTCCAGCAAGCAAATGCTGTTAAGAAGGACAAAAAGTTTTTTTTTTCGTGTGTGTGTGTGTGTGTTCACAGGCTGTTCCCAGAGGAGCCGGGTGATTTTTCTGAAATGAGTAAACTCCCTTTTTTGCTTTTAACATCAAACCAAAGTGAAAGCTCATGGGAGAACGAGTGTCCCAACATCTCCAGGCGCTTGGCGAGCCACTGAAGCCGTTCTGACGGGCAAATCAAAACCCACACTTTCTGTTGCCGTGTCCTTCAGCTGACCTCCTTGTACGTCCCGCTCGTGTTAATTACGGACTCGTTTGAGCAACGTGCCGTTCACTGGCACCGTCATCCTTTCATGTGAATTACTTCGTACGTTTCTTTCAGATAGAAGAATGCACGATGTCATTTCGTGAATTTAGCAGCCTGTGCTAAACTGCTTTTATTAGTACTTGGTATTAACATTTCTGCTCTTGCTGAAAATGTACATTTTTTTTTTTTTCTGGATGATTCTTGACAGTGCATCAGTTTTCATATGTGTGCAGTTAATTGCTTGCTGGGTTTGTATTGCAGCGTCCGGTGACTGATTAGTGTTGGCTGCCCCCACCCCCGTGCCTCATTTCGGCCATTTTTTTGACCGATTTCCCTGTAATTAATAGTTCAAAGGTTGCGGTTTAAAGATCCTTGTTAGATGGGTCAGGCCTGCTGTGCAGAGAAAAGCAGACGCGATCCGTCAAGCAACAGCTTCTGGACAGGATGGACTTGGCACCAAATGGTGGGGGCTCACGGCGACGGCCTGTAACATCTGGCTGACCAGGGAGGCCGCAGTCTAACACCCATCATGATAAAGCAGCAGAGGATTGCTCCAGTCTGGTGCGAGAACAGCACAAAATCACCTTTTGTCTCTTTTGGTCGCTGATGGCCTCCGTAGCGTGGCCGTAATCAAAGACGAGTGACTCCTCAAAGTGCCCTCTAAGACCATGAGCATGTTGGCGCGCGCGGTGATGTTCTACAGCGGAGCTCATTTTCCCACCTCCCATTCCGGTCTTTATCTGTGTGATTTAGACACCCCCCCTCCCCCCCCACAATCCTTTGGTCTTTGAGGTAGATCTCATCTGGGCTGCTCCTGCAATTAATATCAGTGCTGATAATCCATTTCTCCTCGTTTTGCCTTCCTTTGTGAGGTGTGAGCTGTAGTGGAGACAAAGAGCCTGTCATACACAACAAAGACGGGCGGGGTGGAGAAAACCGCATTAAGCGTTTTAACCACGCTTGTCAGATCGATAGAGTCATGGAACAAGTACGCAAGGACAAGTTGACAATGCTCGCCATGGCCCTTTCTTTCCGCCCGGACGATATCTCGTTAGTTCGATTGCTGTCTGTTGGCAGAGCTTACTGCTGGTCTGAGCCGCGTACGTAATTCCGAGATTTTGTTTTGCGTGAATGCGGCTGTGTTGTTGTCGGTGCTTAAACTCGAACCTGGGATAGAAGTCTCTCTCTCAGCAGCGAGGTTACAGTACAGCGACTCGGAGGTGGGCATCGTATCGAGCTTTGGCCGCAGGCAGGCGACTCTGGCCTACATACGGTAAATTTCCAGAGTGGAGTCTGATGCGCCAAAGTGCCTCGTGCTTCCCGCCCGCCGAGTCTCACTGTATTAATTATATACCGCTAGGCTGAGCCAAACGATCAGGAGAAAGGTAGCGGGAGGAGGTGGTCGGGGAGGAAACCATCTGCAGGTGTATCCTGTGCGGCAGGGGAGATGCTAGAGAGGCACCTATGAAGTCATCTCTAATGGCATATGCTATACTGGGTGTCGGGCAAAACTGTGTCTTTTTCAACAGGTCCGATGTGGAGGTAATTAAAAAGGAGACGGGAAGTAGCGCAGCGCTTTGGACCTGTGATATCTGCAAGGCAGCAACATTGATCCGTCTTAGCACCACGCGGCTAGCTGCTGGAGTCTCACCAAGGTTACAAGGTTACTTTAAAGTGTGGGTCTCTGCCCAAATATAACTTTCACCCAGAATCGAAGCGGAACACGGCTCCTTTGGCCATCCAAGTGTTCGAGTGACAGAGGAGTCGATAAAACGGAATATTTCCACCTCTGCAGGTGTAATTACTTTCTTTCCTGTGTAGATTTGGTTACTTTGTAAACATTGACCGTGTTTATCTAAGGAACATCGCTGTAGAGACTCTGTTTCTGTAATCCTTTTTTTCTCCTCATTCTTTCCGGGATTACGCTTGTACGTGATTTCTTCATTTCTTCTTTTTTTTTTCCATGATACATGCATAAGTTGATTCGCCAAAGTGTCGTGGTTCTTGGTTGGAGGTGCCCGCCCTACCATAATTAGTAAGCAAGGAAGATGACGCAGGCGAGACAAATTGGGATAACTCGTTTAACGTGTTGCAGGCCCTCGCTCTCTACACGCAGGGCTGCGAAGTCCACGCCAATAAGATGGCGGCTGGTGCCGTGTGACACGCGAGTACACAGAACTGCCGTGACACATGTGACTGCTGCAGCAGAGAGCGGAGACTGGTCCTACCCATCCTCTTGGAAGGGCCCGCCCGGTAACAGGCGAGCGTGCACTTTGCTAAAGCTATTCGCGGCATCACCGCACCCAACGGCTGTTTGAATACGGCTACATTTACTGTAGAATATTTCGGGTCAGCCGAAGAAAATTTTGCCCTTTAGAAATTTAAATGCACATTTTTGAACACACACATATATTAGAAAACAGAATAAGGGTTTATATGTGTCTTTGTGTGTTTAGTAGTCTATTATGCAAAGCTAGGTATAATTTTTATCCATCCATCCATTCATCCATCCAGCTTGTCCTTTGTGGGGTCATGGGGGTGGGGGCTGGAGCCTAGCCCAGGCAGCTTAGGGGGCAAGTGAATTTTTTATAATACTAAAAATTATCACAGTAAAATGATTTGTATATCGAAGCCTGCTTCGCACCCCCCACGCTGCATGTTTTAAATATGAACTTCGCACTGATTGAAATTCGGAAATGCCGATCATCAGTGAAGGATTATCCCAGCATGCTTATCAAACAGCAGCGAGAGTTAGAAGGTTGCTTAAAAACCCAAAACACCACCTGACATTATCTGGTGTACGGATCGATGTGCTTTTTTTTCTTGTAAACTTTCCACAGACAATTACAATAGCATACAGTATAATGAATTAAATTGACTTTATATTAAGACGGTTCACGACTATTCAGTCACTACACTGTAAGTAAGAGTACTAATATTTATTAAAAACAAACTTATGTCAGGAAAGGACGTGTTCAATACGTACATATTAATACACGGACTAATTTAGAGTTCCAGCAAGAAGTTGTCTGGAAATCATAGCTGAAATTATAACTGGTTGTTTTTCTGATAATTAGCGTTACGACTCTTAAGTCAAATATAAATTTGAATCCTTGCCATTCTTTTAGAACAGTTACTGTGTTTCAAATACAAATTTTTGTTTGTGCCAGACACTTTCACGGAGATTTTCAAAGATCTGAAAATAGCAAAGTGTCACACAGGCAGTTTGAGACGGTGTCTGCACGGTGTAATCACGGTCTGTCTAGTGACCGCCAGCTGGTTATGGGTTCGAGCCACAATGGTTTGTATAGTAGCATCATTACCCTTAACAAACACCTGAAGAGGAAAAAAGCTGCCATTGGCAACACGGAAATATCTACACGCCGGAAATGCAGACGGGACGAGACACCAAACGCGCATCGGCATGTGTGTGCGGGGGACACGCGTGTCCGGTCAGCTGGTGATCCGTGATGAGCGACGGCCCCGGAGTCATTCTCGGCTGCATCCTGCCAACCGTGACGCGGGCATTGGTGTTGTCACCATTCATGAGAACAATATCACATGTTGCTGTCCATATTTTTATGTTTGTGTAAATCGACGTGTAAATGGCAGAGCTGGGTTCGTGCTGACAGAGGAGGAGCCTCGTACCTTGAAAACGCTGCTTGAGAGGGTCCTCTGATCAGCTAAGCCTCCGATTCAATTACTCGGGCCTAGAGACATTCTGCGATGTCTCATGGCATGGATTGACTTTGGGCGTCAGGTTTCTCGCCAGCTCTGTGCCTCAGCACACAGCCCGCAGCTTAGGGCCTGTGTGTTCATTAATAACATAAATAATATGGCGTCAGCGTCAGCCCTAATGCAATTGTGCCCAGTGTACCGGCCTTGATGCCCCGGGACTGACGCCATCTCTTTGACCCCCCCCCCCCCCCCCGACCTTAGGAAAACCGACGCACCGTTCCTGGCTCCGGTCTCTGTTGGAAAGCGGAGATCTCAGAGAGTCCCAGAATGTGCTCGGGTTCTGACACTCGGGGGTAAGGTATTGCAGGGTTGCGGCTGGCAACACAGCAGAACACGGGGAGATGAATTATACCTGACCAAAACTAATGATACACCCACTGAATCCCACCACATTTCTGACCATGGATTTCCTCTGCAGCTGTGTGTGCGTGTGTGTGTCTCTTTCCCCCAGAACAGGTACGTTTCCTCCTTTGTGTTTCCACACCTGTCTCTTGGCTGTTCGCTCTGACTCTCTTCAGTGACTCGAGGCATCTTTTCACCCTGGGAAATCCGAGCAGGCTGTGTGCTTTAGATCCAGTGTTTTTCATCGCGCTGCGGAAACTTTTCCCGCGAAAGCGGTTTGCCTGATTTGAGCTGTGGCGCTCAGGACACCCAGTGCTGCCTCACGGAATGGGGAGAGGCAGTCATCATCTTAAAATCAAAATAATTAGCTCCTAACAGCCTGTGTAGTTGGCTTTCTGTGTCAGCTACAGACAGTCAAGTGCTGTGCGGCTTTATTTTCCTGTGTTTATCTCCGCAGATGCGATTAATTCTTCCAAGTTGTAAGTCATTTAATCGGCTCTGCCTGGCCTTCGCGAATCTGTCACTTTGATTTCGTTCCTAAGCGCTGAAATCTATCTACAAATTACTTTGTTCATGTGAAGGTCTCCATTTTATCCTCCCTTCCAGAAGTGCATCGTTTACAAAATCGCCGGCGTTACGGCTGACATTTAGAGTCGATTTGGGAGTTATTTATGAAGGCAGCGTGAGTGCGTATCCACGTGCTCTTCCCGGCCTTCCTGCCGTTTTTGGAAAGGCTCTGACATTTCTGTGTAAGTTCTGAGTAGAAAATAAACATCAGCCCCCAGATAAAGCTGTGGCTAGAGCCCTCACTGCCCTCGTTAAAATACATATGCTGCACTGGCAGGAATGTACAAAGGGTTAAATCGGTTCTGAGAGGCTTAATGTTACCAGTTACCGTCTCAGCTGAAATTTGCCACGATGTGGATACTGCACTCATCTCCCTTCGGGCGCTGGCTGCTTCTTCAGGCTTCTGCATATGACTGCATGGGCCGGCATTGCAGTAACCATGGGAAACACTGCAGTTACCGTGGGCAACAGGTGGTCTAGCAAGCAAGCGACTGGATTTGTGCCACTGGATTTGTGCTAAGCTGTAACCCTCCCAGTTGCTTATATTGTTTGTATTCACAGGTCAGCCCTCGTGGGGAGAACTGGTTTAATGAACCATTAACGATTGACTATTCTGCTCCTGTGTCTTCTGGCTTTATCCTGTGCCTCCTCTGAAACCCGTAGCCCCAAATGCCACCGTTTCTTTGCGACGACAGAAGGATGTGACCATACCTTGCTTTAGGTTACCTTTCCTCTCATGCAGCTCTTGGAAAATGTCTTCAGTATAACAACAGATTAATAGATTGATATCACTTTAAGCCAAATGGCTCACGATCAACTAGAAAGACCTGAGCTGTCGTCTCACCCCCGACCACACATGCCGTCGGGTGATAGAGTATTGAGCCCACTTTGCAGATGGCTTCATCCCTTCTCAATGGGGCAGAGCAGAACCCAGGCTGTTGGACTTATTTTTTTTGGATAACTGGCTTCTGTTCCGCTGGGTTCTGGGAGAGATGCGATTCTGAGGCAACACCCGTCAGCACCTCCAGAGCTGCAGATGCGTTTATCTGCTCTGGGTTTGGAGGCTGTCTGCGTGAACCATCTGAACCTCCCTCTATCCGGTGGTTACTGTGGCTGGTTTGACCTCTCTCTGCTCATGGTTAGTGTTTTCTGTTTTTAACTAACTCCCCATCTCACGCTGTTAGTTTTGGTGTTTTTCTTTAGTGACCTGCGGGTGGCACAGTGGTTAGTGTGCCCTCATCGGCAGGTTATGGGTTCGACGGCAGGACAGTCAGCTGTTGGGAGCTGTGTAACTGAGTATGATTGCTAGGAGTGCATTGAGATGTTACCTCTCCTTTATGCCCCATCATGGTTTGGTTTGTAGAGTGGAAAATTCATGTCATTCATGCTCGCACCTTTGTACCATTCACTAACGCCCCCCCCAAGCACACCCCCATCCCTCTGGAACAGATCTTGTCATCGCCTTAAAAGCCACGTCCTGTCCCTGCCTAACGTTCTCTGCATCCCTTCAGAAAGGTCGACAGTATGAGCTTCCAGGTTCATACCATGTTACGGGGTGTATTTATCATGGGGGCAGGGGGTTAGTGGTGGCAGAAGCAATGCTCACATAAGTTCAGCCACTTCTAGGAAGCCGCCATCTTGGGTAGTGGGCGTGATGTGGCGTTGACAGTCAATGACACCCGCTCTACATAAGCGTGGCTCTGGGATTCGTTTTGGTAACAAAGAGGTAACGGCTTGTCATTCTCCTGTCACCGAGTATGTGAAGAAGTGCTGATTTTATAAATAGCAAGGGGGGGGGGGGGGGGTCTGTAGGTGCCGCCCGATGCCGCCAGCAAAAGGAAGCTGAGTGGGATTCCTCGTCATGGAGCCAGGCGTGGCTCTGCATTGAATCCGAGGATAATGGTACATCAGTAAAGTACTGTCTCTGTGGCGGGGGGGCAGGGGGCTGGGTTAGTGATGCTGGGAGATTACGAGTACCTCGGCGTACCATTCGGCGAGCGTGTTTGTTCAAATGTTTCTCATTCTTTCACGTTTTTGCTTTTCTTTCTCCATGCTGACGTCAGGATGCCGCTCTAAGTGCGGCCGTATTTAATTCATTTCCGCCGTGTGCGGGACCTACAAAGACTTCAATGACTCTCCAGTTCGCTCCTTATTCCAGAGCCCCTCTGTAAACTGAGCTGTTTTTAGCTTGATTTTTGTACAACTGACAATATCCTTCTATCCCGAGGTTGCAGCTGTAAAGCGTTGATGCAGGCCTTTGAGGACACATCAATCCAGGGAGTTTCGATCCGGCGACGGTGTGCGTTCCGTTAAATGAAAATACCGGAAATGAAATGGTGTCAATGTGATTGGGAATCGGAGCAAAAATTCTACCTGTGAGGGTCGCAGGTGCTGAGGTTCAGCCAATAACTCCTCGCTCCAATCCTCAAAGAACACCAGTTATCACACCTAAAAATGCCATCTGATTGGCTGTCTTTCTGGAGCGTTACATCATGTCACCTGGACATAACAGACATGCAGCGAGGCCGCTGCTCATATTCCATTTTGAGGTAACCTTTTCTCGATCTGAGGAACGCTCGTGACACGCTGAAGGGGATCTGACCGGTCACGTGCCGCTAGTGCTGATGGCGTTTAGCCGCAGGGCCGCTTGTCAAAATGGTGGCTTTTTGCTTGTGGGGCTGCTCCGTACCTACAGAGATTATCCCACAAGTCGTATCAGATCGAAATCCACACTTAAGGCCATTGGTACTAATTACGGAGTTCTTTGATCTTTTGCCACAGATTCCGCGGAGTTGCACCGTAAAATGTGTGTCTGTCTTATTTGCCTGTTGTTTTCTGTCTCGTGCCCCCGGCGTGAGAAGCACCAGTACCTCCGTGGGCTGCCACGTCATGTCCCTTTTGTTGGCGTTTGAATTAATGGTATGGAAATGAAGCCTGAAGAGCATGAGCCATCTCCCCAGTGCACTTGACAGGGAGCTTGACTCTTGCATTTCTCTCCACCTTGGGGTGTTCCATACTTCATGGCTTTCTGCTTTCTGTCTGCCTCTTTCTGTCTGTTTTTTTTTTTTTGTTACCAGTAGTCCCGTTCTTTGGGAGGGGGAAAAAGTTCCTGCTCCGACCCTTGATGTCGTTAAGCAGAAACAAGGTGGTTTTTGTGCTGCCGTCGCTTGTCAGCTATCTCACCGCTTTGTGTTGGGGCTTTGTCTCACACCTTCAGTGTTACCTCTCGAGGTGAGATCAGGGCTGGGTCCCTTCGTATTTCGCCAGCCACCCACAGCCTGTAAATCAGCCTCATTTTTGTTGTTTACCGTGTAGGGGTAGAAGGTCAGATGTGGCCCATCTACCGTGCTGCTTTTCGCCGCCGTTTCCTGACGCCTCCTACTGGTTTGGCCGAGCGGTCCGCGGGGCGCCGTCGTCGCTGTCCGCGTCGGCCAGGAAAAACCAACGCAAGGACTGACACCTTAAAACAAGCAAGACGCGGGTGGTGGAGATGTTTCAGTCCCCGAGGGATGGCGGCGCCGACGGCGTTAAGCGCCGTAATTGGAAACCACGCGACGACGCGGCAGTTGATACGTCTCACGCGGCAGCGGTTGACTGATGCAACCCCTCGCTCCTTCTGCTCCTCCCAAGGGAACGAAGCACTTGCTCGCAAATAAAACCATGCTCGGCGAGCCCTGGCAACGGAGGCCGGTGACATGCGAGCGGAACACAAGCGCCGCCAATCGTTACTCCCACGCTGAAACTTCTACTGCTAATTGGTTCTGAAGAGCCGCCATGGGTTAACTTAGACATGTAACTAGTTAATCGAGAGCAGAACCTGCCGGAGCCCGTTTTTCCGACTTAGTCGGACTGGGGGTGGTGTTACATGCTGACGGAAAGGGTCATTCGAGGAGACACAGAGGAGCCTGAGGCGGAGTGGAGATCGATACGGTGTGGGGTGCTGAGTGTTTGCTCCTCTCAGAGATGCTTTCAAAGATGTCCGTTCAGTGCTGGGTTATTTCCCTGGGTCTTTAATGACTACTGTATTAGTGTCCACTTTAGTCAGACGATGGCTTATCTTAATGGCTCAAAACTCTTGAGAGGTTTAAGTGCAAGCTGTGAAGCCAAAAAGAGGGGGAAAAATGCATAATGTTTCCCTTTTTTTTGCATTTTTCTTTTTTTCAGGATTTAGTTTTGTAGAGTTTTACAGCCGCGGCCACTGCAGACCCACGCTGGGTTTAGCAGCGGGAGTTAGCTTCTTAGCCTCAAGCTAGAAATAGCAGATAAAGTGGCATTTTACCCCGGGGTTTTCTAAACATGGGGTCTTAATGGGAAGGGGGGTGTTGATGATTGCTGCCCTTCGGATTAGGTGGCGATTCAGCCAGCTTTAGAAGAGTGGTTTTCGGGGTGCGGTCATGAACGTCAGCCGTTGTTTTTGGCGGTCTTGCTTTCTGAGTGACGTATTGCTTGCCGTTAGCTAGCGCTGTCCATTCCCTTAAAGGCATCGACGTGGGGAATGTTGTTGCTTTTACCATCACGTTGGGCGATCTGCGAACCAGTGTACACTTCACAAGATATTATCTAGTTAAAAATCTTTCCATATCGACAGATTGTTGGATTGGACGTTTCCGATGAGCGTCCGACGATGTTTGGACGTGAAAAGAGGTTTTGCTCACCTTCCTGTACAGACGTCTGTGCCGTCCGAATGGATGGCCATCCTCTTCCAGTGTGCCAGCCTACTTGCATCCTCTCCATGTTTTTGCTCCCTCTTTTGATTGCTTCTTGCTGATGTCGCTGCTTCTGTGATGCTGATGATGATGAGGATGACCTGACGTGGCTGGATTTAGACACCTTCAGTTGTAAAACTGACTGCCCTTGAGAACGGTGCCGTGATCGCTGAAGACTCTGACGGTGGAGTAAGGTGGAGTGCTGCCTGTACCCAAGGCCAGCCAGACCAGACCTCAACCCATCAACCCATCAGCCCACAGAACCAGGCCGTGTTGTTGCTGTATCACATGTTTGAAGTTGACCTGACCGCTGGGACTGCTGCAATCTTAAGGAAAGGCAGCAGAACTGGATTATTGGAGAAATCCACAGTATTGATCAACTGTTAAAAGCAGCAGGTGAAATAATGGGCTACCTTCTAGAGTAATAGAATCAATCAATTATTTATTAAATGCAGAACTTCTCGTTAAATGTTTGAACATTTAATAATGTAGGCTTTTCTGCTAAATGTACAGGCCAGTTATTAAATGTATAAGTATGAATTAAATGTACAATATAAATGATTATTAAATCTAGAATTTGAAAATATTCATATTACTGTTCGTTTCATATTTAATGTGTCATTGCAATGAATAAATATCTGGTTAAAATCTGGGGGGGCATGCTCCGGTTACTGGGGCACAGACCTCTGGTAGGGTCCCCCAGGGCACTGGCAGATTGCGTAACCAACATACAGAGACCTGGGGACTGGAATCGAACCCACAACCCTGGAGTTGTGGAGCAGCAGTGCTGGTCACAGAGCTCCAGCAAAGCCCGTGGCATGACCCCCTCCGATGAGACGTCCCAGTGTGTGAACAAGCTGAGGGAGATGTCAGGGTATGATTGAGTGGACATGCGTACGCGAGCCGGATTGAGGGACATCAAGAGTACCAGAGCTCTGCTGCAGTGTCCTCCCAAGGCTTCAAGGTGCCCCGGATAACTCCTAACCTTTTGAAGCCTTCTTAAAGACTCTAGCCAATCATACTTGTATTAGCAGGCCTCAAAAGCTGAATTTTTTTTCACCTTCATGTAGAGAAGCGGGTCAGGATATGGCAGCTGGGACATCCACCAATCTCCTTCATTCTGGCTTTCTTCTTGCTGGCTTCATTCATTGTCCATGTCACAGTGGATCCTTCAAAGGCTGTCCTGTACCCTGGCCCCAAGATGAAACTGTTTTGTTTTTTTTTTTTTTCCCCTCTGTTCACACGCTGCCCCCTGCTGGGCTGCTGCTATCTCGGCAGGGTTTTTTTGTCCTCGACCCCCCCCATCTCATAGCCAACATGACTGCTGCTGAGAAGCTCCCATGTTTCACCCTTCTCTCTGCCCTCTAAGGGTGAAGGGGGACGGTTCCCTGTGAGTGTGGCGTTGTTTTTGGAAGGGGGACCGATGACCAGCTGCTCTCTCCTCGGTATCATTTCCTGTTTCACTTCATTCTCGTGACCATCAGTGAGAAAGTGCTATACTGATCACAGCGTGTAAAGCTGGCACTCCTCTCCTACTTTCCCCCTCTGGGGTTTCGGTAACATTGGCCAGTTTACAGTGGCCAGTTTACAGTGGGTTTGTGGTTTAGGGTTTACAGTGGGTTCAAGGATAGGATTTAGAGTAGGGTTAGGTTGGGGATAGGGTTTACAGTGGGTTAGGATTTACCGTGAGTTAGGGATTAGGCTTTACAGTGGGTTAGGATTTACAGTGAGTTAGGGATTAGGGTATACAGTAAGTTAGGGTTTACAGGGGGTAAGATTTACAGTGCCTAAAACTTCCACAAGAAGCCGTATCTTCCATAATTGCTTACCCAGTAACGGATCATGGTGACCCTGTGGCCTTAGGGAGAGCAGGCTACGCTGTGTGGGGAGTGCCTGTAACTGCATATTTATCTTCAGAGAATAATCACATTTAAGCACACAGATAATTAGCAACGAAACGTGAACATTAAGATGTGTCTGCGCGTGTGGGGAGTTGTTTACAGTAAACATTGCCACAAGAACGACTGCGTCAGTCAGAAATGTTGTGGTCAGTACCGTAGGTGTTACTTTTGGGAAGTAAATTACTCTTGGTGGTTTGTTTAATGCAGCGCTCAGTCGATGGTATTGATTCAAAGTCACTCTTTTTATCATGTATGGTGTTTATACATTAGTCTGCAGCACTGCTCATAAATTTCTAACACAGTAAGGACGGTGTGCCGTCACGCATTAACTGTGCATTGATTAAAACATTACAGCTTTAATTGAGTAGCGCATCAATCTTTGAGCCTCAGTTGAAGACACAGGTGTCACTGCTTCGGGGGGAATCTGAGAAGGGGGCTGTTTTTATCATGCCAATCGATGGTCCCGTGTTCGAGAATCTTCATGGGACCCTCGACGCTCTGAACATGGCCGACGTTCACGGATTTTGGGGGCAGGCGTACATGAAATTGTTGGGAAAGGTTGAAGGCAAAAGGAAGAGGGGACGGCAGAAGATGAGATGGATAGACAGCATAGTGGAAGCAATGAACCTGAGTTTGGGCGGGCTCCGAGAGGCGGTGGAGGACAGGGCGGCCTGGCGTGCTGTGGTCCATGGAGTCGCGAAGAGTCGGACACGACTGCGCGACTAAACAACAACAGTACATGAAATGGTCTTCTTTGTTCTGGATGAAACTTTGAATATACTTTGCAAACTCACCGTCCCTCCGGCTGGCCTTGGTAGTAAAGGGTTTGCTTGCAGCTCAGCTGGTGACGAGCTGATCGTGAGCTTAAGCGTACGGCTGATACTGTGTTCAGATCTGCAAAAACAGCATCCTAAATTTCTGTTCTTCTGAAAGGCTCACGCACAGCAACCCACAAAGGACAGCCAGGCAGATATTGGCTCATTCCCATCACATGACAGTATGAGCTGTGCTTCACATTTTAACCTTTATTGTCTAGAAATCGGTAGACTGGGTTGAGCTGACGTGTACGGGGGTCCTTGGCACCCCTGTTGGAACGTGCTCTTTGTTCGGCTCTTGGCGAAGGCTGTTAACTTATCCCGAGGGGGGGATTTAACAAACAGGAAACAGGTGGAGTGGAGGTGGAGGCAGAATTGTCTTGAGCAGCTGACACAAGGGCGGCAAAAGCTTCTGGGCGCCTCTGAGCCACGTGACTGAAACGCTTTCGGCCAGATTGGGTTGGTGGGCCCGATTGGTCAACGGCTCAGGAAGTCACAGGGGTCCTCTGGGGAGTTGGCAGGGGTGTGGCAAGCCCCGCGTTTGTGGAATTTGGCTGGGGGAACATTTCTGTGTGGCCTGCACCTCTGTGCACCTGTTGCTTCAGGCTCATTTGGGCTTTATTGTGAGCGCAGACCCTACTGGCTCACCAGTGTTGGCTCTGTCTTATTAAAAACACGCCAGTTCGCCACTCACCATGGGCAGCCTATTATATGCACTGAGAGTCTGGACACCTGCCGCTTTTACTGCCATTCTCTAATTAGGAGGTGATTTAAGCCTACAATACCCAGAAGCTCTGCTCTGCAGACCACCTGAAGGCTGAGATTAAAAGCCAAGGGTCTGGGGTCAAGCAGGACCACTCGGCCTGTCTGTTGCAGGTCTGCCTCCTCACCGGAGTGTCCCCCCCCCCCCCCAAGTATGGTGTATGTTTTATTCAGTCCACCCAGTGCTGTAATCTTACCTCCTCCGTGTATATGTTACCATAAGTATTTTTGCAAGTGAAAGTTTTGAGTCCTTAACCGTTTTTACACCCAAATCTGTTTGCCGTAAATCATCGGCCATGCGTCCAGGCTGTGGCACGGTTCGACGGCGTGCCAGCGGGAGACCTCCGTCGGTCAGCGACGAACATGGAGCCACCCTGATTGGCAGTTAGATGGAAGCTTGGGGGCTAAGCGTTTATTCAGCAGGTTGAGGGTCTCCAGATGCTCCTCAGAAGCAGGCCGTTTTAGATAATTAGGCATAATACGTGTAACTACATGAAGAAGGAGAATCTCTCTGAGAGGCTCACTCCAACGAGCCGTCTGCTTCCCGGGAATCCCGTTGAATCCGTCTCACGATGGCTAACTGCCTCGGGATGGTAATGGGATCACGTTCACCACAGCCAGGCAGACGAGACCCGGAGTGAGACATAATTTGAGAATGAGCCGCATTTCTGACAAGGACCATACCTAACCTGAATTCCCGGCGATAACTCCAAAGGTACATCATGAAATCCATTTTGATTAAAAAATATATATTATTTAGGTATTTGTTCAGTTAGGTGACTAGGAGGTTTGAATACAGTCAGCCTAACCCACCTAGGTTTCCTGTTATTTCCCAGAGGGTTTGACTCCTAATTAAACCGTTCCTGAGACGCTCATGAAGCCAATCTCCCGTCCAACGTATTTCAGTGGCACATCGTCTTCGCCAATGAGAGCAATACGGGAAAAAAATTCTCTGCTCAGAGAGGTTTTCGTAACCCAGGATGTCTTTAATTATTGACTTCTGCCCTAAAGAAAGGCGATTTTTAAAAACTGTTGCCCCTGTTGAAGAAAAGAATGGATTTGGCTGAAGCTTCCTGGTGAGATGAAAGTCTAATTATCTTGGCGAGTGAAAGGAGGAGCAACTTTAATTAGGATTGAGCCGAATCTGTGGAAGGGGAACGCGAGCGACACGCTGGCTGTGGCGCGCATCTCCTTGGCGACCACGCGTACGGCAGTACCAAGGGAGTGGCTGGAATAGACTACAGCGAGACACGACCCAGACACGGCCTCTGAAGGCAGGGTCACCCCCCCCCCACCCCAAACGACAGTGCCGCTTTGATGTAGTGGGACTCGGGGGGGGGGGGGGGGGGGGCCTATCGAAACACCCTTTTAAAGACAAAGACGGGGGGGCGGGGGGGAGCCGGCCGCGGAAAAAACCCCCCCTTTCC
>JAACJT020000042.1:8272393-8283356 GCA_009936485.2 Gymnarchus niloticus
CCCCCCCAATGGCATGCATCACCTGTCCGTCCTCACTCCCCATTATGGAGCGCTTGTTGGCGAGGCTGTGAATTTTAAAAATGGAATCAGAGCTGACAATGGCGCCGTGCCTTTATGCAACGGCCTGCTTGTTCACCTCCCATCCTAAGCAGGGGATTACGCCCACACCCGCAGCTCACCTGGGTCCCCCACCTGTGCATTTCACACGGACGGGGATCGGTCTTGCTGCCTTGAATAATCTCGACAGGCTCGGCGTATGCACACTCGCTTCTGAAGTCCACAGCACCTCCATATTGTTATTATTATGTTTTCGATTATGATACAAGTTCCCCCGCTGTCAAAATGGACTCATCCATTGGCTTATGTTTAAAAGTAAGTGGCATCCATTAGCAGTCCGCTGGGTGTTTCTGCATATTGTATTGATGAACTTAATGAACTTGTCCTGCCCGGTGCCGGCCTGAGGAGGATGGGCTTCCTCCTTGAGTCTGGTTCCTCCCAAGGTGTCTTCATCCCGAGGGAGTTTTTCTTGCCACTGTCACCTTTGGCGTGATTTCTGTGCACCTTGGGCCCCAGACTATGTAAAGGGGTTTGTGACAGTGCTCTTTGTTAAAGGCGCTATATAAATAAAATTAAATTGAATTGTTTGATGCAAACTTCCCCCCAGCAAGTCATCGATGGAACGGGCCGCCCTCTCCGTGACTGCAGAGCCTCGGTGGTATGCGGAGAGAGTGAAGGATGGACATGGATCTAAACAGCGTCCTAACTGGATCTCCCCAGCCTCAAGGCCCCATGCCTGGCTCGACCTAATATGGGCCTCAGCTCAGTTTTGACGCATTCCTGTTCTGATCCCCGCCCTGTAGATGATGATGGCTGATGGCACTGGAATAAATGAACAGATGTCCCTCTACCCTTTCTCCCCTTAAACCCCTCCCGAATGTCCGTCCTGTGAGGCCTCCTGGCTACCTTCTGTCTGGATGCAGGTCCAGCAGCTGCCGGAATGTTCCCCAGTGACTTGTCCACTGGTAATGGCCTCCTTGGCCTCTGCCGTTTAGCGCAGAATAATGGCCATCTGAAGGTGAAACGCTGCCATAATGCCCCCACCACCCATGCTGCCCCTCCCGACGACGCTCTGGAGGCAGCCGTGGCACTGCCTTTGCTCTGGCGTCGTCCCCTCATCATCTTGGAGGCCAAGAGCAACGTGAGGCCGATGCTGGCACGTCAACTGCAGCAGGCCGGCGCAGTAGCGAGTGCCAGCAGTCGTTAGCCGTCTTTTCCCGCGCCTCAGTTTAACGAGGGTTTGTATCAGTGTGAGATAAACACCCCCCCGGGGGCTGTCTAACAGGCCATGTGTGATTCACGTCTGTATTATGGCTGTAGGGAAGGAAGGCAGCACGTGTAACATTTGACCTGCGTTTCGAGGTCACTCTTTAAGTGGTACCTGTCCCTCCAGCTTGACCTCGCACTCCTTGTCGTCATTAGCCTGTGTGTTTGTGTAGATGTAGGTCACTGTCCCCACGGGGGACCCGAACACTATTTTTTTTTTCCTGTAATTTTATTTTTTAGCTTGAAAAGGCATAGACGCATCCAGCTTGAGCCGGTTTTCCCCCCAACAACAACACATGCATTTCTGCATGTCGTTCACATGCGTGCCTCTGGCATGTGCGCGTGTGTCACGCGTTGCGCTGTTCTGCCTTCCCTTCTCTAGTTTCCTGAGGTCCTGGCTTAATTTTTTTATGGACCCCCCTGCGCCCTGCACAGTGTGTGGATCCCTCACCCTCCCCCTGTCCGGGCGACCTGCTCCTGCCCCCATCTGCAAGGCCACTGAAAAACAACAGCAGGCCTCTCCTCACGCACTGTGAGCGTGTGTGTGTGTCTTATATCTGTTCCTCAGTCGGAGTTTGCATGGACGTCCTGCGTCAACGAAATCGGTTTTCTGTGTGCGCTGCCTCTCAAGGTGCCATTTTGACGCCGAGAAGCTGAATTGTTGAGAACGCTCGCATCCGTGAATCTGTAGGCGTTAAAGCAGGCGAAGGGAAATACGGGAGAGAACCAGACAACGTCTGGGTGAACCAGTTGGGGAGCCTGCTGTTAGGCTTTGCGGGACCCCCGCTGCCTCGAACCCGAGCACCCTCCTCCCCTTGTTCTGGCTCACACTCCTGCTCAATTATTGATCTGTTTAATTGAAAATGCAGCGTTAGCAGATGCCTTGATTAATTCTCCCACCGCCACCCTCCTGTGCGGCGTGTCTCTAAGCCCCCTCGACCTCCATTAAAGGGTATCGTTTTGGAGAACGCGGTGGGTGTGTGTGAATCGGGGGGGGATGTTTAGACTGTGCCGTGGTTGCAATAACGGATAACCGGTTGGTTTGTGGTCTGGTTCTTTGAACTATGAAAAATCAGGTGTTCTGACCACTGGTAGTGTTTAACGGGGGGAGCTGAAACAGGTACATGCCGAGGTACGGCTCACCATTTCGCTGCCTGTCAGCCCACCCCAGCCATGGCACGGCAGCCTACCCCACGTCTGTAGTCGCATGAAAATTTCATGCCCTGCCGCCCCTTGTGAGCAGCATGTGCCCACCGCCCCCCCCCCCCCTCAGTGGGCCATTGCTGTCACTCCTGCTGGTTGTTCGTCACTGGGGACGTCACCGTTCATCCGGCCCGGACCCGGCACAGCCTGAGGTCACCTCCAGGGAGACCGGTTCCAAGGGAAGGCATCTCCGCCACCTTTAGGTCACGGTGGGCCGGTCAGGGTGGGCCTGTTTCATTTATATCACACCATTATACTTGAACAGCAAACTTTTTTTCTGCATTTCTGAAGGTGTTTTCAGTTGAACTGGCCCCCACCTCTTCTATCAGGTTAGTGTCCTTTGAATGGAGGTCTCTGTCAGACGTACATGAGGAACGTTTTGATCTGAGGGGTCTGCACCGAACCCACCCCCCGTGGTATTTTAAATCCCCCTTTTCTCAGGCAGATAAATCCCACTCCATTCTGTCCTGCTGTGTCGGACTCTTCACAAATGCTCTTAAACTGCCGCGAAAGGACACGGGAAAGCGGAGTGATTCGGTGGACACTCCGGCCTGAAATGCAGGGTGGGAAAGAAGAGTTATCCGACATTCACTTCAAAACCACTCAGGCGTTTTAGGCATTTTGATGCCTGAAATCCAAATCATTCCCATTGGCTGAAACAGTCCAGCTGTGATCTTCGTTTGGAGTTTGGCTTGTTGTCATGAATATTTTGTAAAGCAGGTCTTCGTCTCTCCTCAGAACTCTCCAGGTTAAGCCAGTCGCTGTAAAGTTGGTATAATTCCGGGGATGCGTTTCAGTTCTGGTGATCGGCTGGGCGTGTTCCTGCAGGAGGTGCATCCCTAGGGGAGCGCTCTTCTTATCTCTCGGCCCTGAACACGCCCCACACCTGCCTCTGTAGCTCATACCATTATGCAGCTTCTGTCATCTTTCTGTCACTGTGTTTTTGGTCACCAGTCCTCCCTGCAGTCGCCGGGCTCACACCTTTGATAGGTTTATGTTTGGCTGCATTTGGCTCGCTGCCTTTCAGCGACTGAGGCAGATCGAAATTAAAAGGGTCAGGTGACCTTTGTCACATCGCTGGTGACACCAGAATCCTAATCAACAGGTCCTGTCTGACCAGCAATTACCCCAAAATATTTAGCCACAGGATGACCTCCGCTCTTTCTCACAGTCACATGTTCTCCTCACTCTGCCTCTCTCGCACCCTCAGTCACACTCTCTCTCTCTCTGTCACACATGCCCTCCCACTCATCCTCTCTCCCTCTCTGACATACATTCCTCCAGGTGCTCCGGTGTGATGCATTCTCCTGCTGCCATAAAGTAGCGGGAAGTTCCGTCTCACCCTAGGTTAGTCCGCAGCTTGGAAGCCATCCTTACCATGTGCCACCCGCTTGAGTTGGATGCTGGTCTGGCCTTACCGCCGCTATTTCTACACAAGTAGGTTTAGTGAACTGCGCCCCGGAATGAGACGAGGTCAAGTGTCTGTTGAGGGATATAGCGGCCTAGTTTGCCGTCTCTTTCCTGACTGCAGGGGGGAGGTGGCATTCCTGGTATTGTTGTGCTACCTAACCAGAGATGTACAAGCATGCAGTTTGAATGGGCTAAATCACATGTTAGTGTAGGTGTAATTGTCCCTTTGTGGCTGAGCAGAAATGGAAAGCATGATATCTTAACGGTTTCATCTGGAACCGGTGGGGGTGGGGCTGCTTTGGCAGCTCTAAACTGAAGCGAAAATAACGAAATTGCAGCCGCAAACTCCTCGGGCTCCTGGCAGCCGACACGGCGTGCTCTCCGGTGCCTTATGTGTCTCCACTTCCCATGATACACTGCAGCTGGCCGACACTCAGAATGACGGCGAAGCATAATCGTTTCTAATTCTCGTCGGAGGCAGGAAAATTGCATGGCACCATTTGTTCTGATTTGTGTAATTCCTGGACTGTGCCGACGACCGGGGCTCGTCGCCTTGTTTGTAAGCAAAATGGTAATTGGCTGTGAAGACAAATCTTCTTTGAAATATTCTGACGAAATGACACATTCTCAGCGGTGCGGATAAACATGTCATGTGATGTCGTTTCCGTGGATTAGCGTTTATGTTTTATAGATGTATTATCCGGGAGGAAAAAAGTCCAGGGGACAGGAAATCTGCCAGACATCTTACCGTATGTATATCCCAATTTTGAGCTGCCCGCAGCTGCCTCGTGGCGGTGAATTAATGCCAGCAGCCAGTGATGGAACTGTAACGATGCAATACGCAATTTATATTTCAGAATTCGAGCTCAATATATATATTTGGTAGTTCAGCTGGCTCTTTTATACAAAGTGATTTTGCCTGTTTATGCAGATTGAGAAATATAGGTTAAGTACATCACTCTGAGTGCTTCATGACACTTCCGGGTATCGGTCCTTAATCACTCTGCCCCCTACTGGGCTTGTGTTGATCAAATACACCAGGACTGACGTGCACTTCAGGCAAGCTTAAACAGAAAAAAACTGAATGCAACAAGAGTTTTATGTATTCGTTAGTTTATTTTTCACTGTGTGGCACTTGCCAGTTCTGACCTCCACTTCTCCCCACCCCGTAAAAGCATAGGCGGACCGTCGGGTCATAGGTAGTGACGGATTCCCCGGCGTGTCACTTCATCACCCATACCAGACACCCCCCGTGAAGAAGCTGAGCCATTAGGCTGGCCTGAAATGTCTGTCCGAACGATGGATGTCGATCGCTCTTTAATGTGCATTTCTGGAGGGGTGACGTCCACACATGTGGCTAACGTCCACACCCCAGGGGGTGCCCCTCCTGCCAGTACATCAAACGGCCCGTTCATTATGGGGGGCTGGGCCACGGGCTGGGTGGTCCGGCCTTTGAAGTCGTTATCTCGTTAGCATTTTAAAAATCCTGGAGGCGTGAGGGGGAAATGGACAGCTTTGGGCTTCCGGGACCCTCGAGGTGACAACGGCGGGGAGAAACGGGGACGGGAACGGCAGTAGAGACGGCTGTGCCCATGTCCATCTCCTGTGTCTGTGACCTTATCCACGACTGTGTTTGGCTCTATCCATGTCTGTATACTCTATGTCCCTGTGTAAGGGTTTGTTGACCTGGTTATTGGGTTTCCAGTTAAGAGGGTTAATGTTTTGCGACGTCAGTCACGTCGTATCCGCCACGCGGCTGCGTCGCGTTCAACGTTAGTTGCATAGCCAGCGCTTCAAGCCGCGGCAGCACGCGCCGACGCGGTAATGCAGCTGAGGATGTTTGCAAGAGACACTCCGGTCAGGCTGGCCGCTCAGAGGCCCCATATGGCGGCAGGCCTCCCAGCGTTGGCGCAGCCGCCGTCAGCAGCTTTCCGGACACCACCTCAAACACACGGGTAGGGAGTGGTGCCGATCACCGGGAGCACAACATGGAGAGAGCGAGTCAGCACTTCGGGACTGTCATTAGCCGCTTAGTGGTGAGGACGGACTCCAGAGGCCCTCAGAGAGCGCCGTGCCGCGTGGGACGGCATCCCGAACACTACAGCGTCGCGCGGCAGCCTTTCTGGGGGAGAGGAGCATCACTGCTCTGGTGAGAAATGTGGCGGCTCCCCACTAGAGGTGAAAAAACGTTGAGATTAACGGGAAATCGAACGAGCTAAAGGAAACAGAAACAGTACAGCAAAACTCTGGGCCACAGCATGAAGAACGATCAGACTTTGGATTGTTGCAGCCTTTGAAGTGTTTCCCATAAAGCTCCTATTCCTGCTGTGTCAACACCGTAGTAAAAGGTCCTCGTGAAACATTCAGCTATCCGCTAACTAGCCGTGTATTAACATCGATTTAACATCGAAAATTCAGGCTCTCTGCTTTGTCAAGCTGTCAAACCGCCGGCAGAACACCTGGTGAAACCCGAGGCTTCATGTCGCCCCTCCAAGTTCCACAGTCGTGACAAAAATTGTCTCTACAGAGACTTTAGGTGTCCTCTCAGTTCGTTTAAAGTTTTTAGTTGCACTGTAGAATATAACTGCATCATACTTATAATGTGTAGTAATTATTTACAGGGTGTATAATATACAGTATAAATATCAGTGTGTGTAAATGTGCTTCCCTAGCCACCCGATGTTTGCTGTACTCCTGTTTAGGGTGTGTATGTTTAATATTAAACTTGATATTAATATTTCACGTTCTGAGCACGAGAGCAGAGCCCAGCCCGAGCGTCAAGCTCACAGGTGTACCTGCGACGCACCGGCGGAGCGGCTCGATCGGGGCGTCCCGAGACGGTGCCGCAGAAGACTCGGCCCCGTTTCCCGGGGATACGCGTCGGTCCAATCAGTCAGCCTGCGTCTCGCGAGAGCCGCGCCGTAGCCTCATCCATCACGGCGGGAGACGTGGGACGGGCCCACGCTGCAGGACGCCGGCACCTTCTGTCCCCTGGGCTTTGCTGTATCCAGGGCCTCCTCTGGTTACTTGGACACGGTTTTCCTACAGTAGTTTTGTGGCATCGCTGGCTTTTCTTCCGCTGATCCGGCTTATGCTTCCAGAGCACCCCCACCCACCTATGACCAGATCCAGGGGGATTCGGCTCTCGGGCTCAGCTCCTTAACCACACAGCTGCCATTCAGAACTTCCCCCACTTTCTGGAGATACCGTGAGGGAGGCGGGTGGGTCTGTGCACGGGGGTGTGGCTGCTGTTTCTAGACCATAATATTTCCCTTAAAATTGGAACCAGTCATCATCTCGGTATCGTTGTGCGGAGTAGGGCGTTTCTGTGCAGCGCCCCGCAGGACGGCTCGCCACTCCCTGAGTGTGACCACGTGACTCTCCCCAGTGAGGACGTCACATGTCCCGCTCTGCCGTCAGTAGTGAGGGGAAATGGCTTCGCTGGCAGCTTGGTTAAGGAAGTGATGTCATTGTCAGCTGGCCAGGGATTCATCATTTGATCTGGGACTTGAACCCTAATTTCGAACTTTGGTTTACGTGTTGGCTGGTCCTTCCAGTTCGGTGTGGAAATGAATGAAAGCGGCGTGCCTGGAGGTGCAGGAGGGTGTAGCAGACACTGGGTTGTGGGTTCGATGCTCCCCCCTCATGGGGACTGGAAAGCCTTTCTGAGCCTCCCACGATGCCTCAGAAAGTTTTTTCAAATAGGCTGAGCTCCTCTTGTTTTGATTATTCCTGTTGATTCTTTGCCAGTTTTTTTTTTTTTTAAAGCTTTTCCTTTTTTTGGTTTATCTTCGTGGCGCTGATTGGACCCCCTGGAGTGTCACGGCGAATATCCCCCAACATGTGCAGATGCGATATTAATTAATGAGGAATGCATAAAAAATCAATTATGTTAATATCACTCCTATTTCAAAAAACATGCAAAATTGGGTCAGCCGACTGAGTTGGGGAGGGAACTTCAGTAACCTGAATATGACAGTGGACGGCCGTGATGCTGGATCGCCGCGTCCCTGTTCTGTGAGAAGACGCCCAGTCACCGTTGTGTATTTACCTAATGTGGGCCTTGCTGCGTGTGCCGACTTTTCCCCTGCAGTGTCAGGATGTTCGGTTTTGGATTCTGCGCTGCCGTATTAATCGATCGACAGGCTCGGGAACGAGTACGGTGAGCCTGTAGCTGGATGTCCGTATCCTCAGTGGGCTCTAAAATCCGGTGACGGCGAAGTAACGGTGCCAAAGACGTTCTGCGCTCCGTCGTCTAGGTACCACAGGAAGTCCCGCCCAGCCATGTGCGGCCTATCCGCTGTATTCATGCCCACCCCTCTTCCCACTTCCCCCTCTCCCCTAGCAACAGGACCCGAGCTGCACCGATTGGTTATGCGGTGGCGATGTCTGCACGAAGTCTGAACAATGCCGCGCTTAAAGTGCAGATTATATACAGCTGAAAAAGGTCCTCCCTGCCATTTAAAATGAAAATCACAGGCCGATGATGTACACATTAAATAGTAACCATGGTTCTATGAATGTGACCGCGCTTAGAGCACGTAGACGAGGTCGTTTGCATTGTTCTGCTGTTTAGTGCTCATTTCCCGCTCTGCAGTACGCAGTAATAACATCACAGCATAACGGCCGCCCTCGGCTTCTTACATGCTCGCAGTTTAATTGCTGCTGTTGTAACCCGTGCAGGCTGTCTGTTTTAATGCCTGCAATTGTAGTTCTTCAGCCAGTCAGATAAACAACGCTAAATAAACACCCCATAATACCATTCTTCATTAATGATCGCCGTCACTGTCGTGGATGATAACGGCTAATGAGGTATGAGTCATTGATGTCGATTGGCTGTAGTGCCAACCCTTAGCCATATGGCCCCAGTGAGGTGTCCGCGTCACTTAAAGTGCCTCGTTAGAAACGTGACTGTCCTGAACGTCCCGCAGGGCAGCGAGTCACTGGGCCTTGTGTCATCGGGGTCTGGCCGTGTGGCAAGCGAGCTCCTTGATGGGCTGCGGACGGACTGTGGATGGAGACGGAGCGCATCGCGGTGCCTTGGGATTTAACGGGCGAGTCTCCCGATGTCAGGAAATAAGCAGTTAGCCTGATTTGTATCCTTTGAAACATTTGGTTGGCATTCAAAAAAAGGCATGAGCCTGCCGTTTATCATTTTTAAAAAAGCGTGCGAAGAAGCACGAGATTTTTAGCGAAGGAAAGAGACGCTGGTAGGTAACACCGGTGGAAAGATAAGCGGAAGAGCCGAAGCATTTTCGCAGAGAGGGGAAGTGTCGATACAGAGCGGCTTTCAAAAGCACGCTCGTGGCGCCCGCAAAATCTTCCCGTTGGTTGGAATGAGCTCAAGCCCTGGCCACAACAAAGCAGTAATGGTAGGAAGCCAAACGAACGGGGCCTTTCCTTTGGCACAAAACGCACAAAGTGCTTTTCAGACTGTAGTGAACCTTCTAGGGAATAAAGTTTCATTGTGATAGGGAAGCAATTTTTACTCAATTACAGCTGCTCCCTGCTGCTAATGCCCTGTAGTCTATCAAGTAGACCCACAAGGCGGCTTTCATAGAAAAAAATGTAAATTGTATGTGTTTAAAGAAAATATTTGTCGTCCATGGCATGTCCTAGATTCAAGCCTCCCCCCCATCACTGGCACACGTGCCTCTTACCCCCAAGGGTTGTAGTTTGGAGATGGTGGTCAGTAGCTCCTTCTGTGTGGTGCCTTCGATCGATGCCGCCTGCCAGTCAGCCAGTCGTGGCCACTGAAAGGTCAGGGAGACATTTTGTTTTTGAGGGAAAGCTGACGTTTTCCCTCCAAAAAACAAGAGAACCGCTAGCTAAAGGTCAGGGAGCACAAGTCACGCCTTTTTTAAAATCGTTCTGGAGCGAATTAAAATAACAGATGGTGAAAGTTATAGCCGAAGAATGCCTTAAATGTATTATTCAGTTTGGGCTATCAGTCCTTCTGTGAAGCTCATTGTGTGTATCGCTCTCTTTTTGTTTGTTTTTCTCTGATTGAACAGCAGTGGGGATCCAGACTGTGCCAGACGTAATCCTGAGTTACAGGCTATAATATCTCTTTTTGGAGAAAAGCGCGATATCGCAGGCTGGAGAAGTCAAGGGGTCCCCCTATGCTGGCATCAAAAATCCTCTCTCTAAAAGCTTTTCTATGTTTTTGTTTACTGCACATAACCAAAATAAATATTTTTCTGGCTATTTCTACCATGCATTTGTTATTAGGGTGACGTGTCTTTCTGCTTCTGGAATGTACAACTGAGCGGTAATTACTGTATCGAGGAATGATTGTACGTTTTTTTTTTTCCCCTCCGTCATTATTCATACTTAACCACTTGACCTGGCACAAATGTTACCACGGTTCCTGCCAAGAGCTTTTCTTCACGGGGACCGCAGCAAACTTTGGCTTCAGTCGCCATGCAACTGCATCTATGGCAGCCGTACCGCCGTCCACTGGTTCTGACCGTAAAGCTGGTCGTCCTTATTGAAGACGACAGGATTTCTTATTGCTTGGCGCTTTGAGATGGATACCGTTCCGTGCACCAATTTCAAACATATAATTTTATTTTCAACTGTTTATTCTGAAATGTACCTTGATTACATTGCTTTGAAGTTATTAATAAGAAACTTAAAATTCAAGGAAATTCCACTGCTTACAAAGCTGCATTCAGATTTTGAGGAGAACCCAGTATGAAACCTTAATATATACAGAAATATATATAGAAAACTATACTGCTGTTTTCTAAGGTACAAAAATTGTTTTCAGGTCACGAATTCTGGTTATAGGAAATGCATGTGTATGTAAAATATTATCTGTGTATGACTGATGTATTAGGGATTTTAACATCACTCGTTAAGTGCTGACACAAACGCTTGTGTTTTAGTTCTGTATGTCGATTCATTTAAGGCTTTGGCTGAGAAGCCGATGGCGGCAGTGACGCCTCCGTTCAGAATCAGAATCAGAATATCTTTATTGTCATTGTAACGAGTACAACGAAATTAAGTGCAGTCCCTGTGTCAG
>JAACJT020000042.1:8285550-8300047 GCA_009936485.2 Gymnarchus niloticus
TTGTGTTTTTTTTTTTTTTTTAAAAGAGCGGCGGGGCGGGGGACGGCCAGACGGGCGGCCGGCGGGCGGGGGGGGGGGGGGGGGGGGGGGCTGGCTGAAGAGAATCACAATTTGGGAGGAGCCTCGTGTTCTCACTTTATTCTCTGGGGGTAGGGCGCTACGGAGTCCATCGGTCAACATTTGTCTGTCAGATTGAGCTACTGTAGTGTTGTATCCCAGCAGGGGGGTGTACCACAGGTCCTGTAAAATAGGGCGGGGAATGTTTCTGCATGTGTGAGATTTGCTTTTCAGTTAACATTTTTATTTACCTAAATGCCAGACATATGCTCTCCTGACAAAGTAATTGTTTCAGGAGGACAAGCAAGGATTAACGTACGTTTACGTACGTTTGAATATGGACAGACAGGACCACCTTCCACATACAGTGGTTAGGCATTGGATTTCACTTAATCGGTGATCTAAGTCAGATATAAATTCTGATCTCATTTTAGCAGAATCAGCCTGTAGTGATATCTGAAATGATTTTTTTTTTTTTTCCCCTAGGCATTTTATGCTAAACCAAATTCTCATGTATCTGCAGTGATATGAACAGCTGTTGGAAATTGGAGCTGCTGCACGTGCAACAGTGACGCCTCCATCTGCTATATGGCGAAAACATGCGTTTTTGGCTCCTCTTTGATTCCCCGAGATTACAATATGACTAAGGAGAATGTCCATCATCTCATCTCTGGGGCTTGACTGAGCGTGACACAGACTTTACCAAAAAAAAAAACCCAAACAAAGTCATCATTTATGCCACATGAAGACCGTGCAGAACCTTATACCCATGATATAACTGATAACCGTCAGTGTAAATAGGATCCTCTGAAAACGCCATTAAAAAATCATTACCATCTTTCTTTGACCTTTCTCTGAATAACCCGATGGCTGTTTAATTTTGCATACATCATTAATTACGTGCCATCAATTTTCTGGGTCCAACTTCGTCCTCAGTCTTTGTCATTCTGTCACGCCGATCCCGCTTTAACATACCCCCTAATACTGTCTGTTTTTTTTTTAATCTTTTTTTTTTTGTCAAGCAATCAGCCAATTATCGCGGTCAATTAAGCCATACGTTTTGGGATGATTGATAGCGGCAAACTTTAAATCACGGACTGTTTTACGGCCTTATTTGTGCAGAAATCGCACTTGAGCTGCACTGAATTAGGGAATATTAGTGGAGCCTGATGATGGTGGTGATGATGGTGTGTTGTGTACAAATATCAGCGCGCTTATCCGTTACGTTATTCATTAGGGGCTTGTGCATGAATCCTGATGCATTTTTAATTTTACTTGCCGGTGGTAAGAGATGAGTTGCAGTGTTTTCAGAGTGTCCTCATGGTACATTTTTGATGCTCAATATTTATACTAATATGGCCACTTACAGTCTTTAATTCTGTTTTAAAGATTCTTTTTTTTTTTTTTTTTTTATTCTCTGCTCACCTGGGGACGACTCGTAAAGTTCGGCTCGGCATGATAACACAGGAAGGAAGGGTACGGCCAATCGTAAATCAGTGTTAATCACCTTTAGACCCTTGTTCTGAGCATTCCTCCTTGAAACAGGATGTTAAGGTAGACGGCGAGGGAACAAAGTCCAGGTCAAAGGTCGCTGTTATGCCTGACGTAACCGATCTGTGTTACCATGCAATACTAGCTTCAAAAAGGCTATCTGAGTCTGCACGTACTCCAAATGGTCATACACAATATTTAAAATGAAAATGTAATAGAACAGTATTTAAAGATGCTTCTTCCATAGTCAGGAAATGAGAAATCCCAGCATGCACTGCTCTGCTATCATAAAGGGGGCTAGCTCAGAGAGAGTTACGAATCGTCATGGGGCACATAACCACAAACTCAAACGTGAGCGAACGCGGCAGACCGTGTGAGAGCATGGTCGCGCCTTGCCATAGAGTGGCATTTCCATGCGCCGAGGCCCCTCCGCAGGTTGAGGGACACCGACTTAATTACGGTAATTAGCTCAGTGGGGGAGGGTCATCCAGATGCAGGGAGACAGGCTTGTCAGCACGGGGTGTCACGGGACAGGCCTCGTTTGGCTGGTTACTGCTGGACTTACACAGGTCAGGATGAAGGCCCCGTCCTTCGGGTTTTTTTCAGTAATAGCCATAGTTATTAATGATGATGTCACACATGTAGCTCTTTCTCTAAACGCATGGCATATTTAAATGATTTTGGTAAGTTCTGTTTTACAGTAAGAAACCCTGGTCTGTAATGATTATTGCAGCTGTCTGTTTATGGACATTCTTCGGGGTGTAAGAAATTGACCCAATAAAGTGGAGTAAAATCAATAAATAATCTCCCAGTGTGAAATATTTTCTTTTATTTTGGGGGGGAAAAGACAGACAGGTCTGTGAGCTTCTCCATGCAGGTTGAGACAGGAAGTGATGTGCATAGCTGAGCCCACTTCCTGTGTCTCCTCGCTGAGGTGAATAATGAGGTGGCGACGGCTGAAATGGATGACATAATCGCTTGCTTCTGGAAAACAAACAAAGAGCCAGCTTCCACATGGCCATTTTTAAAAGAGGAATGTTTATTCCTCGGAATGGCCACTTCAAAAAGGCCTCTGCCATCCATCTCGCTTCAGCGCCCAGCGGTGCCAGCCCCTTCACGAGAGCCATCCATGATCCGGTCCACATCTGCATCGGATCACGCTTCATTTTGTCTCCTGGTGGAGGCGGAGCATCTGTTTCCATGCCGACACACGATAGCGCATTAAATGTTAGTCCAGCAATTCCCATTAACTGCCATGAGCCTTGCAGGATACGGCTAAATCCCAATAAAAGTGGAGTGCCTCACTCTGTTTGGAAATGTCCACTTAATTAAGCCCACTTACAGCAGTTTAATCAGGTTTTCCTGCCCGTTAAGGCCTTTCTAACGAGAGCGAATCCTCACTGGTGGGGCAGTGTCTTCACCTGGCTTATCGGACATCTGTCCTCTGTCACACGGTCCCCACGGCTGGCCTGGAGCTGAGGGACAGCCTGCATCACCTCGTGGTGACGGCTCCATGGCCTTTTTCTGTGGCCGGTGTTTTATTAAATGAGCGAATTTTGTGCTGGGTGGATGCTAAACATTTCAATCCAGCAGAGAACAATTTGGGGTGAAATTTTCTGGAACACCCCAGGGTCCATTATGCATGTAAGTGGACCAGTCTTCCTCTCTGGATCCGCAGAGCAGCTGTCACCGGTTTGCCCTGAGACCCTGGAAGCCTTTGCTGAGGGCGTTTCTCTCTGTGGGGGGGTCACAAAGCCGCCCACTCACTTTGTGTAGTTCAAATTCAGCACGGACCTCAAATATGGCACATGCCTAATACGTAGTAAATTAGACCTCACAATGTATAAATACTTACTTTAAGTGACTACAGCCCTTAAAGTACAATGGCCAAAAAAGAGGGAAGAACCTGAGCCAGTGGTGAGCAAGTATAAACATGCTGGGAGATAACAGGAGCTGCTTGTTTATCCCAAGCCCATCGGAATCCTCTTTATACCACAGAATGAAAGAGACACTCATGCCAGTCACTGTGTAAATGGTGTGAATACCTCAGAGTAAGGCCCTGACCTTCACCATATAGAGCTTGGCTCTTTGGCTTCCCAGCCTTCGCCATGTGGAGGTTCCCTCTTCGGCCTCCCCGACCTTCGCCATGTGGAGGTTCCCTCTTTGGCTTCCCCGACCTTCGCCGTGTGGAGGTTCTCTCTTTGGCTTCCCAGCCTTCACCATGTGGAGGTTCCCTCTACGTTCTCCCCGACCTTCACCGTGTGGAGGTTCCCTCTACGTTCTCCCCGACCTTCGCCGTGTGGAGGTTCCCTCTTTGGCTTCCCCGACCTTCGCCGTGTGGAGGTTCCCTCTTCGGCTTCCCGACCTTCGCCGTGTGGAGGTTCCCTCTTTGGCTTCCCGACCTTCGCCGTGTGGAGGTTCCCTCTCTGGCCTCCCCGACCTTCACTGTGTAAAAATGTCCTTCCTGACCTTCATCTGCTCCACGGCCTCCTTCATTCACTGTGTGAGTCCATCTCTCCTGTGTTTATACCTTCACATGTCTTAATCAGCGTTGCCTTTATATGAACACGCGAGTGGTAAATTTTTTGTCAATTTAGCTTCTAAATTGCGTGACGAAAACAAAGTGCTTGTTGGCTTATTTGTACCTTTAATACTCAGGAATTTACTGCGCTGTTTAGGGAGAGCTTCGGTACAGGAAAGGGCACAGTACAGTGTGAAGTGGGCCTTATGAGCAATATTACATCGCAGTGAGTGCAGCTGGAGGGACCCGTAATTTAAACTGCAGCACATTCTGCATGCTAATGCTACTTGTAGCACGTGTAGCCTGGGAAAACCGAAGAGGCAAAGTGATGAAGTTTGTCCGCCTCTGATGTGCCGTGAGGCTTTCTGAGTAGCCGTGTGCGAGAGCCACTTAGGAGAGATACCACAGGGAAGGTTTCGTTAATACATTCATAGCCCCCACATTGTGAGCACCTTTCGAAATGTGTTTATGACTTGTGTGTTGTTTGCTCTGACAGTAACAAAGGTGCTATCAGTATTAGATAAAATAATAATAATCTTCTAATGGTCTTTAGCGATCCCACTGACGTTACTGAATATGCTTTTCTCTTCAGGTTCAGTTTGCGTCTGTTCAAATAGCATCGGTGCTCACATTTGTCAGGAAACAGGAGAAAACTCGGCGTGTGCGTGAGCTTTATGTTGTTCTTTTTATATCTCCACAAATGCATAAACCATAATTGTGATCCTTAAGCGTGCCTTTAGGTCACGGGTCACGTTCACCTCGGGGTTAAAAGTTTCTTCCCCTCCCCTAAACTCAGGTAGTCCCCGCTCTCGGCAGCGCGGGAAGTCCGCCAAGATGCCTGCGTTTTAAGCGCTGCTGTGATGTCACCCTGTTGTCGTTTGTTCCAAATGTCAAGTGCTTTGTCTCCCGGTGCCTTGATGACAGCGCCAATTAGTCAGTTCATGCTTCATTAAGGGCTTGTTTTTAATCAGAATTAAAAGGGAAAATTCCAAACACACACTGATGTGCGTTTTAAAAGTACGCCCCATGCTGGTTTTTTAACTTGCAATGCCTGAACTTTTTGACTTTACCAGCTATTAGTGACATCTGACATTTTTTTCTTCCTCTTAACACCCTCCGGTAAATCGCTGCGTTGTCAATTTCCTCGCTCACGAACACCTCATGACGAGGGGGCCCGGGGCAGGTTGATGTGGTTATTGTTAAGTTTCCTCCGGTGGGCTCCTGGCCGCACCACGACGGGCTGTGCCAGCACTGACCCCGTCACGGGAGACAAAGCGATCCGGATGGGCTGTACTGGCATGGCGACGCCGTCACCCGGGCAACCAGGACTGCCAAGCATCTTTGTTAGTCACAACGCATTAATCGGTCTGACCCAAAGAAGGCCTCTTCAGCCACTGTGGCCAGGGAGGGGGTGGCCATGGTGCCTTAGGCAGTTAAGACCACCCCCCGCCTTTCCCTGGCCTTCTATCCGCCTCTACACCTGTGTGAGTCTCTGTGCTCCGTTCACCCGCTTTTCAAGGTCGAAGCTCCTCTGATGACTGAGTAGCTAAATCGAGGCACGTGCCGGGAGGTGGCAGGAAGGGCGACTTGCTAGCCAGGCCGTCCCCGCATCAATTCCTGGGCTTCTGACGGAGTGGCAGAGCCGCACGCACATGACCGGCCCGCAGCCGTGTGTCCGAGGCAGAGCCCGGCATGCTTGTGCGGTGCAGTATTTACACGTCTCCAGCATAATGTTCATCAAATGGCTGCTGTTTTGAAAGGAACAAGAGGTAGCCTTGACTGCGTTTCCTTGCCTAGCAAAATGTCCTGTGACTGTTCATGGGAACCATTGTTCACCTCTGAATTAACAGCAGAGAAAGGTTTGATAGATAATTAGCATGGATTTTTACAAGGCATTTCGTGTGTCATTTCAAAAGCTCAAATATTTATATCTGAAACTTCACTTCTGGCATTTCATTGTCCTGATAAAAATTAATAAAATTACATTGTATAAACAGAAGTTATAAATTTCATGGAAATATTTCATGCATTTGGTAAATGCAGTTAATTTTTTTAAGCAGTTGGCCTTACATATTGAGTATCAATATGCAGCTTTTATTTAATTGTTTATTCTGTAGATGGGAATAAAGGGACGAGCCATTCTGGAATGCTTTTCGTAACAGAAAAAAAAAGCCATGCGCATTCAAGGTCAAAATCTATATTTTCTCTTTGGGAAAACATTGAATAAAAATTGACTTTATAGATATACAGTATTATATATAATATTGAATACATTTCAGTGATGTATACTTTGATAGTCAGGGTAAGGCACTTAGTTTAATTCGACGTCCGGTTAAGCGGTAGACCTGTGCGGTGAGCCTTCATCAGTAAAGTAATAATTATTATAATAAAAATAGATAGAAACGGATCGCCGAAAGGAAAGGCAGATGAAGACACCCGAAAGGTGAGCTTTCACGGAACCGGTGAAAATGCTCATTACTGGCCGGCTGAACAGCGGGAGGCCTGCCTGCCTGCCTCCTCCAGCAGCCGGGGGTCGGAGAGCTAAAAACCGGAGTCTCTGCTCCCGGTTCAGAATGTGCTCAGTCTCACACCGGTTTGTTTCTCTTTATTAACCACCACCCCCATCATCATCATCATCATCATCATCATTTCGTTTTCCTCCAAAACGGACGCTGCTAGGAGCCTGACGTCCCTTTGCTGGAAGGGAAAGGCGCTCCATGAGTTCATGATCCAGCACGTTCGCCCCCCTCAGACCCCCAGACCACCTGGACAGCGACGGCGTGATCTGCCAGCAGGCCACAGGAGCGCCTGAAGAGATCAAAGCAAAGAGGAACTAAACAGCTTATTAAGCACTAAAACAGGAGTGTTACCACGGTAAAACTGACGGATAATTAGCAGAATTATCCCAGGATTTAACACACGTTCAGCCAACGTTATTAATGAAGTGCCTGCGTTTTACAGAGTACTTCTGAAGTGTAACTCGGATACATTGTTTCTGGCGAAAGTCCAGCAGTTAAAAAGTAATTCCGCCTTAAACATTCTTGTTTCTTTTTTTTTTTCCCACGGTAACTTTTTAGTCTGACCCAATTTATAGGAACGCTTCACTTACGAAGTTCCTGAGCCGAAAAGCGACGCCGGGGGGGGGGGGGGGGGCAGCATGGGGACCACCCGAAAGCTGCTATTAGGGCGCTACAAAGGTATCCTTTCACAGATATTAAGAGCAAGACGGAGCCTATAAATTACTCCCTCAGACGACACTCTGAAGGACTTGTCATATTTATTTCCAATGCGCTGAGCAATTTTAATGAAGGCAGCCATTCTGCTTTAATTAAATTACTATTTTAGAGACGGACTAACAGGAATTGGAAGGGGAATCAGACAGCTTTTTTGAATGTCACACATATGTAATATTCCTTATTACATTGTCCTTTTATCATTCTGCCATTACTTACCCGAGCGTTGACCACTTTCATGTATAAAAATGAAAGAGGAATTGACACAGTACGTGGTGACGTGACCCTGATTTTAGTTCGCCTTTCCTTATGTGAAATAAAGACGCCGTCCGCATTCCCGTTCAGCCACGTCCTCTGCGCGCTTCCACACCGTCAGGAATGTGTTGGTTTTTTTTTTTTTTTAATGTTGAATTATTTAAGCATTATTTTACAAACATGAAAGGCTATGAAACGCTCTTGGCTTTAGTGAGGAGTCTCACTTTCTCCCCTTATGCTCCACGCAGTTAAGCCGCGCTCACTAACGTCTCGCCGCTCGAGACGGCTGCATCCCATAATGCGAGGCTAACGGAAATAAAAGGCCTAAAAGGCCGTCAAAAAGATGAAACGGTGGGGCACAAACGTATTCCTCCCACCTGTTTAACTGGCATTTTTGTAGTATAATTTAATATTTCATACAAATTCCAGTGACGCTCTGCAGCACTGCAGCCAGCTAATCCTGCACGTTTGAGAGGTATAATTATGCCGAGACGTGTAAAGCCTTCGTGGGGCCTCGAAATGGTGGCTGCTTATGTTCCGCTGTAAAAGTAAAAAGTATTTTGGGCTTGTGGCACATATAAACGGCCGAATTCATTACGAGGAGGATGCTCTCCCCGTCTCCTCTGTGGACTTTGGCTCAGCTATGGGTCGTCTTCCTTTACTACCTCGCTAAGCCCCCCGTGTCCTTCCCGCCTTTCACGCCTTCTGGCTGCTTTTATTTAGGGGTCAGTGGCACTCTCCAGTATGTACACAATCGCCAATTTAATCATTTTTCCCCTGTTTCCCTCTCAACAGTGAAAGATGACCATTTCACTGGTTTTAGATATAAACACCCATGCCAAATCCTATCAGTCCGAACTGCCATAATCAGCACCTAAATATCTATTTGGTTTGAATGTTCTTTTTAAGGACTTTGAATGGGCATGTCAGGTAAAAAAAAAAAAAATAATAAAATTTTGCATGCAGACACCAAAGAACATTTTAAAATAACAACAGGCCTCAGGTGACAGTTTTGTTACATAGCAATATGACAAGTATACAAAGCAGACTTGTACATTTTCTTCTCTTAACAGCTAATTAGCAGGTAAGTGTTGACGTGTCTGATGCGGTCGAACCACGTTAATTTAGAGTCGATGATTAGCTTATTAGCCAAAATGTTTAGAGCAAAGCTAGTTTTTTTTAAAAATGGATGTTTTATCCATCGCACGTGCTCCTGGTCAAATTATTGAATTATGTTTTTTGTTTTTTTTCCCTGTGATCTGCGGTAAATGACAGTTTTACCAGTTTATCTTTAATTGGCGTAGGTGATGTTTAATAATTCATAAGGGGTACTAGGTGTGCCCCCTAGGTGTGGGAGTAACTCCTATGGTTTGGATCTGTTAGTATCTTCTGGAATTAAATTTCTCCAGCTTTTGATGTTAATATTTAGAAGCTCTTGTAAAAACCCCTGGGAACTGACGTTCCACTGAGGCGGGGCGGGGGCATTTGGTACTCTACCCCATTGTGGTGGCTTCTTGAACTATGGCGCCTGGAGGAGGCAGGGTCCAGCAGGATGTCAAGGTGGAGCTTTGGTCTAATGGCACAGTCCCAGAGACCCCCCACCACTTTTTCGAAGAAGCAGACAGAATCTAGGCGGAGGCGGGGCAGCGACAGATCACTGCAATGACAATGGTGTGGCACCCCACTGAGCAGGTGCATTCTGGGTAATGCATCCACTTAGGCCTGTTACTAATGAAGTGCTTGCCTAATAAAGAATCAGGGAGCAAGACTTAAATCTGCAGCATGTGGTTGGAGGAGACAAAGTGGGTGGGGTTTAATGTCTATTTTATGGGTTAACCCCCCCCCCGCGTACACTCTATTCTTAAAATTACAGATAGCTTGTATTTAAAAATTGAAAAGGTAGTCATTTTTGGTCATGGTTATATTCACAATCACAGTAGTGTTCAGTGGATTTTGTACTCAATTTTTCTTCTAAAGAATGTAGGCTAGTATTGTAAAAGTTGAAAAACATTTAGGTGTTTTTTTTTTTTTACACTCATCTGTAGCGGTTTTATTTTTGCTTTCTTCAAGCTGAACTTTTCATAGCTTACAGTAAGATTAACTGTTTTTCAAATGCAGCAACGATAAATGCGGAGAGAGCAAGGATTGTATGTCTCTGATTGCAGCATTTACGCCATACATGCTCCTCAGGCTTAGTGGTTAATTGCTCGAGATATTTTCCCCCGAAAAGCCAAACAAACAGCTGGGATTGTTGAACTTACAGGCAGCCGTCAAGAATGACACGTTGGTTAAGCGAGGTGTCCACTTTAAAGACGTACTGCCATGGCCTTGCTGGGGTGGTACTTGACACAACCTTGAAATCGTGACTGAAAACATTCCCAAGGATTCACTTCATGGTGGACGTGACCATTTAAGACCTGCGAATTGATCTTGTGAATGCCGTGTGTGGATTTGTGAGAGTTTCCATGGCTCTGGAATGAGGGTGGGTTGTCCTTGGGTTCCCAGAGAAATGCTAACAGGAAGCACCTGGCAGATCGGCACGGGAGTGCCGCTCGCCGACGGTCACCTGACCCTCGGTATTTCATTCAGGTTCCGATTTGGAGGCTAGGTCAGGAAATGGACAATTATCAAGGTCAAGTTTGAGGCTGAACTTTTGTAACGGTCTTATTTGGATGTGTTCTGGCCTCTTTTCCGATTTCATTTTGTTTTTGATGACCCTTTGGCACTGTGGCACTCCGTTGATGAACTCATCAGGCTTGTGGGCAGACTGCTGAGGTTTTGGAGAACCCAGTGCTCACCCTGCAGATGGAGGGCGTAGCATTTTTGGACGCCGCGCCCATCAGTGCCTTTTCAGTACGGTATCTGTAATAATCCATCCCGAAAGTAAATGCTGCAAAACGGTGGTTTCCTGTAGCGCCGTTACGTGTTTGACCTTGAGAGGAGGGATGGGGAAGTCTAGAGCCGACAGTTTGAGTTATGAGCAAGTTAAGTGAAAGTCACACCTCGGACAGACCGACTGCATGGAGTTGAGAATGCCAGGATCTACATATCTATCTGCTGTTGTGGAGGAGTCACTATCGCACCTAGGCAGTGCCATGGACAGCCGCACAGCCTGCCGCCGATGACCGCAGTGAGGACGTGGCAAGACGGCGGGCTTGCCGGGTTCTCACGGGGTAGTCCTCCCACGTTAACCTCATGACACGAGATTGGCACATTTCTGAGTAAAGGCAGAAACACGGCCAGCACAGCGAGTGGCTGCGGTGGAGTCGTCTGATTTTCGACAACCTTTAGAGGAGCCTCCTGTGGAAGCCTGGTGGGTTTCTGGGCCTCAGCGTGGTAGACTGTGAACGTCCGGGACCAGGATAGCCAAAATGGACCTGACGGGGTGTGGACACCATTGTGGCTGTCCCCGGTTTGATACATGTGTTACAAAATTCAGTGCTGTTGGCCAGTTTTCTGAACCAGTCTCATCGGTCTTTTTTTTTTTTTTTTTTAAATTATGACATCCATCCACCCATGCATTTTCAAAACCGTTTATGAGTAATGGGGCTCTGGAGCCTCTCCCAACATATCTTTTAATATTTAAATGAACCACAAACCTCTTACGAAACAGGTGACCTGCTAGGGGTTCAAAGGGAACAAAGCATGATCAAATAAAAGTGTGTAATCTTTTAAAAGAAGTTTTGTTAGTATTTCACGCTGTATTGTTAGCTAGGTGTGCTGCTCGTGGTTAGCATTTAGCCTGAAAAACACCACAGTGGAATCCCTGAGCACTCCGACCGACGCTCAGCTAAAAGCATGTTACCGTCGTTACAGATTTAAAGGAGCAGCACCAAGGCTAAGCAGATTTCTGACTTCGCCTCCTGGCGTTTCAGCGGTACGGCGGCGTTTCCGGGTCATCGAGGCCTCGTTTTGTCCAGCTCTGCTTCTGGAAAACCGGACATTGTTCAGCTTCAGTGTCGATATTAAACACTGCCTCTGATTTGTGAGGCTCAGCAAAGATGTTATTAAAAACACAACCAGTTTTTTTTTTTTTTTACGACTCCATTCCGCAAAGACGTGTGCCTGAGTGTGTGTGACGTACACAAAAACCTGATGACTGGTTTATGCTTTATCGGCTGACACCCACGCGCAAATCTGGATCCTATTAGCTCTTTGTATATGGAGCCTAATGTAGGCTGCTCATGCTAAGGGCTCAGTGCCGAGTGGAATTCCTGCGTGTTTTAATAACCCGTTCAGACCTCACTCCTGCCCTGCTTGGCTGGGCTGCTCCATATGCAGCCATGTCTACATGACAAGTGCTGCTTAAAGGAATGAATGTGGAGAATCTTTTGTGTGGGCGGGTGAGACGTGGCCCGGAATCAACGCGCACCTCGGCCTGTGTTTCTGAGGAAGCCCGGTCGCTGTGTGCATGTGTTTTATTATCTGTCCTTTTCCCATCATTCTTTACTCTGAGTCGGTAACTGTGGCGGCTGGAATTTAAATATTTCCAGTAGTTTTGGGGTGTAAAAGCACAAAGTTTGATGGGCGGTATGTGGTTTCCTAGATTAGAAGTCTGCAGCCATATACAGAAGGTCATTGGTTCAAATCCCATGTAACCATATCCCTCTCGGGGCCCTGATTTCCAACTGCCAGAGGTCCAACCGGGGACTGGGTGCTCCTTGACCCCAAGCTTTCTTCACCTGTGGGTCACTTTGGACAAAGGCATCTGAGAAATGCATATACAGTAAGTGAATACATGAATGTAAATCCATGTCTGAGAGCAAGGGGGAGTTTGGCTGGCTGAGTACCCAGGCTCTTGTGCTGATCAGTCAGTCTTTATTATCATCCAGAAAGATGCTTTTTACTGAGAGAAACTCAACAAAAATTTGTATCAATGTGGGCCAAAGTGCAGCTTTTGAACCTCTATATCCACTACAATGTGTTAGCGAGGGTCTCCAGAACGTCCACTCTCTGTTGAAAATTCTCAGTGCCAAGGAAAATGCGGGCGTGTTGATTTTTATTAAAGTGGTTATTCATGAAATGGCCGAGATTACCTGTCAATAGTGGCAGAATCAGCACTGCGGTACCAGTTTTTGGTAGAGATTGGTGATGTGTAATTATATGAAGTATGCATGATAATTAATGGTTTAAATTGTTGAAATGGTGTGAGTGAGTATGTTTCCAGCTCATGCGTTACGTCGGCATGCGGTGCCCAGATGGTGCCCGCGTAGGCAGCGTGGGGCATGGAAACCCCTAGAGCACTGAACACTAAAGTGGAGGACGGTGACATCAGTGCGTGTCGAGCCTGAGTCGTTTGTTTTTGTTTTGAGCCAGCCAGACGACACCAGGAGACGGTTAAGGAACACACAGAACACAGAAAAGGTGAAAACAGAAATGAGTTGTCCTGTCGCTTCTGGTCTGTCTTTAGTGACACCGGTACGGTTTCTGCTGTGACGCAGAGCTGTTAAGAGGCCTGCGAGGAGGAAGGGGCAGAGAGGGGCCTTCTGTGATAGACACACTCAGCGCCATGCAGGCACCGGAGTGACACACCGAGAGGGACAGGTGCTGTCTGTGCTGTGAGGCTGTGCCGTGTCCTTTGTGGTGTTTCAACACTTCTGCTGGAGTCTTTGCCAGCCAGTTTTATCTCCTCCTTGTAAGCACGATAGCTCTAAATGCAATTAGAGGCATTCAACAGACAGGTATATTTAACATAACGTCAATTTTATAATTATTATTTTAAGCAAACTGGATAATTACGTGTCAAGGCTGGTGGCTTTTACGCTGCGTATTAGCCAGGCAGTGAATCTCCTCAGCATGTGTACCTCGTTGTGTTGGATTACACTCTAAATTGTACGAATGAGGATCGTCTTCTAAAAACGAGCTGAAATTATTTTATCTAATGGCTTCTCGGGGAAAGTGTCGTCTCCGCTTATTTATTATGTATCTTTAATTTTTCGTTTAAAACATCAGCTAACATATTCACTGGTTGGTTCACATGTGTTTATCTCACACACACACACACACACACACACACACACACACACACACACAGTGTCACCTTTTTCAGTAAATATCCGATTTTTGTGTGTTTTTTTGGGGACGCATCATCATCTGTTTGTGGTGACAGCAGAACCTCCAGCGTCGTGTGAGTCTGGGGACATCCTGGCCGAAGCGTCCAGCTTCCCCATCCTCCGAGGAGGCAGGTGGACTTCTGACAACCACATTCTGCCCTAACAGCCCGAGAGAGAAGCCAACTTTTCCCGAAGAAATGATATTTTCCCCTGATGCCTCCCGTTTCTCCCCCCCTAAATACCCGATTATCCCACACTTAGGGGCAGAGGCAAATGCGGGTGGTGTGTAATCAATCCTTTTAAAAGTCCCAGCATGCTCTCTGCTCCCCTCGAATGGGAGAAATGTGACATCAGGGGCACGGATATCGTTACCTTGATGAATGACTGAAGGTATAATGATCATGGGAATTGTCATCGACTGATCATCAGTCTCAATTTATTTCGAATCAATGTCGAGAGTTCGTGGCCCCAACAACAATCTTATCAGAGGCTTGTCTTTATATCGCATCTCCTACTCGCTGGATCCTATTTGAGATGGGGGGGGGATGGAGGGGGGGGGTCTTCGTTTATATGGAAGAACATAAGCAGACAGACGTGTCAGAGGGTACGACTGAACACCTTTCATATTTGGGCCATACCGAAAAATCACATATATAACCCCCCCCCAGCTGAATTCCCATCCCAATCTAAACACTGAGAATAACCTAAAAGCCTGTTTTAAACGACCGGATACAACACGGCACCCCCTGGTATAAATGCACTGCCCTCCTTATAAAGATGCTTGCTGTGTTTCATTTCCCCGTCATGCGTTCCCCTCCTACCCCCACCCCCCCCCCCCGACCCCATCCCCCCGCCCCCCCTCCCCCCCCCCCCCCCCGCGCGCCGCC
>JAACJT020000042.1:8300765-8313657 GCA_009936485.2 Gymnarchus niloticus
CCCCCCCGGTATAAACGCCCCCCCCCCCTTTTCAAGATGCTTGCTGTTTTTCTTTTCCCCCCCATGCGGGCCCCCCCCCCCCCCCCCAGCAGGCACCGTGCGGCTCACCTTCTGATTCTGCGCATCGGCCGGCACGGCGGATGCCTTAACCACTCTCCGCTCCGTCGTCGTCTCTGTTGCCGCACAGTCGTTTAATTGACCCAATTAAGGTCCGCATCGAGAGGCGACGGAAGGACAAATCAGCCGCTGCTGAGAGGCTGGCGGCCAGTGCAAAGACCGGCTCGGAGGACGCTAAAATAAAATGAAATAAAATGAAATAAAATGAAATAGCCGCGGGACAGCGTGTCACCCCGGGACTGAGACAAATTAAACAACTCCGATTATGAATAATTACTATAACCATATTTTTTATTCTTCTTATATAAATGACAGTAATTATTATGGGAAGCTATTATAATTATTCTACTGTTATTATAACCTTTTCAGTAAGTCTTATTGTTTAACGTCATCTTAAAGGAAATGATTATTAACTGCCAGGTCTTGTGTATCACTCCCATTATTGTTATTATTTACAATTATTGATAAGGTTAGTATTATTTTAATAATGGGAAATTATTATTGTAAAATCAAAAATAAATGGGGAAAAAAAACTAAATATTAAACCACTACTAACCTTAAAATGGCATTTACCATTTTATCTTCCGTATCAATGTAATTTTCAAAAAGTGTTTATCTTTGTATTTTCTTTGTTCCGAATTTATGGCCTTATCTTAAGCAGTGACGCTTTGTTTAGGAGGCCGTTTTGAAATGTCCCTTACATAAAAACGCTGAACGGTACAGTGTAGGCGCCGTGGGTGTCATATACGGTATTAGGAGGCGCCGTGTGCGTCATATACGGTATTAGGAGGCGCCGTGTGCCTCATATACGGTATTAGGAGGTGCCGTGGGTGTCATATACGGTATTAGGAGGCGCCGTGGGCGTCATATACGGTATTAGGAGGCGCCGTGGGTGTCATATACGGTATTAGGAGGCGCCGTGGGTGTCATATACGGTATTAGGAGGTGCCGTGGGCGTCATATACGGTATTAGGAGGTGCCGTGGGTGTCATATACGGTATTAGGAGGTGCCGTGGGTGTCATATACGGTATTAGGAGAATCCTTACGGAGTAGAGGCAGCCGCGCTCGCTGTAATGCCTCGATGTGGCTGTGCCTCTCAAATTGAGTGTGGGGAAACCCGAGTCAATCAAGCCGCCTCCTTCATTATTCAGCAGAGGAGAGATCTCAGCACCGGGTCAAAAACTCTGCTGCATAATTGAAAAGCAGCCGTTTTAAGAGCTCCACCGTGGTACTTTGCAGCTATTAAACTGCCCAGGATGTCTCCTAGGGATGCGAGCCACTTGTGCTCTTGCCCCCCTCCACCCCCAACCCGGCGCCAGGCTGGAGGCCCCGCCGCCGTCACGCATTTCGGGGCTGTTACTCGCAGCCCTCCCCGCTTCCAATGCCCAGCGGCACCTGGGAAATGTTAGATTTCATTGTGGGTTGATCATAGCTCGGGGGTTGTGCTCAAGTCAAGATGTATAGTTTCGTTCATCGTTTTCTGTTTTTATCGGTTTTCTGCCATCCAGACTGGGGGCTCGGTGTCAAAAGGCAACGGTCACGACGATGCCGGACACCGGCCCTCCGCTGTCTAATGTGATCAAGGACGGTGCTGTCTGGCAGAGATGCCTCCTGACAGGAGTCCCTCCTAGACCTTGTAGCCGGGTGACATGATGTGGGCAAAGTAGGGTTAGGGTTAATAATTCAGGCTAGCTTGGCGCCCCTGCACGCTCTCTGCCTGAATAATGAAGGACTGCCACTTTCCCGCCGCACCGAGTTTGTACCAGTTCCGGTGTGGAAAGATTGCCATCTGGGTCAGATGGGTCCTCACTTCCGTACACCATTTGTCCATTCTGCTGTCTTGCCCGACATTTTAGGCACGTTCTGTATTATCACTAACTGGGCCTGGTTTCTCGGTGTTGCCTGGCCCACTGGCACACCTGTCCCAACCGCGCCGGCCCAAACCTGCGGTGATAGCGATCGGGGTCGCGTGCTGCGAAATGAGTCCCACCAGTACTGGTAGGGGTCAGAACGAATGAGGGGATGAGCTTTACAGCAGTAATGCAAAGCAGCCAAAGTCTTCCTCGAACCCAAGTCTTCCTCAGCTGAATGGTCACAGCACGCCCTTGTGGCTCTGTAATAATAGCTTCATTCATGCTTTTTTAATAGCAATCCTCTTTTTCATCGTCGTACTGTTTAGCAGGAGCTTGCAAACCCAGCACAACATTTGCAGCTTAATTCTATTTTTTTTTTTTTACAGAATATGAGCTGTATGGCTGGACATCTTACTGAAGCAATTCGATAAAAAATTCATTCCTCGCTCAAGGGTTCAACAGCAGAGCTTGAAGCTGCTAACATCTCTACTCCCTCTGCATCCACAAAAAAAATAATAATTCTTATACCTTTGGTTGTTTCAGTAACAAAAAAAAACGAAAAAGAATATATATATATATATATATATATATATAAATTTACCGCAGCCATTTGGAAGAGCAATGAAACGGTCTGTGTAACAGAGGACATGGTGCGAACCGGCGCCGTCCTTCATAAATGTTTCATAAATTGGAGGAATGTGGCGAGGGCCGGATCGGAGGTGCGAGCAGAGCACTGACAGGCAGCTGTACTCCGAAACAACAAAGACGCCTCGGGCCAGCTGCTGTCACGTCTCTGTCCTCGTCCCCCATTCCTGACATCCCTACCTGGGAGAGAGCGAGCCGGCGTCCGCGATCCATTATTAAGGGCTGGGGTCTGCCTGTGCAGGGTGTCCATTTTTGCACGGGGGGACACCGTTCTACACCATGCTGTAGCCCACCTCAGCGGGGGGAATTCAGATATCTTCTAGGGTGTCTTAATGGACGTGATTTGACAGGTGTGTGTTTTTTGTGGAGTGCCTCTCGTCAGCGTGTGGGACTGCCAGCGTGCTGCCGGTAACCACAACGATTCAATCGCGTTTCTTCGGTTTTCAGCTGCTTTGCTTGCAGGAAAACCTTGAGGATCGGTTTGGAGATCTTGGGGATCTGGGGAATCACGTGTTTCAATCTGTGTGATCTCTACGGTCCAGTGTGGTTTTAGGCTGCATTCACGGCCACACGAGGGGTGCACCAATGAGACAGGTGGGCGGTGACATGTCCCTCTCTTCCACCTGCAACAAACATCTTCAGAAACTCACCTTTTTGAAAGCGTGCCCCCTGTTGAGGCAACCTGGAAGGGTTAACTAAGCAGCCTTGGAGTTGTGAAGTCTCAAGGAGACTTTCAAGGTGTTACATATACATGGATATTAGCTTCTGATTCCTTCTGAATGGCCGCCACCTTGTAAAGAAACAGGGATGAACGAGGCACTTTGAAAGCCTCGTTCACAGTTTTGTTGTGTGATTCTGACCATCTCCTTCCTGCTGCTACCTCACAGGTTTAATACACAGCAGATATTTGCACGCAGATTCCTGAGTAACTGATTTTGTACGTTTTTCAGGCCCAGACTCCCTTTGCATGTGATTACTGGAACAGTATTTCTGTAGAAAACGGGACAGGTGTCCTTTCTCATTTCAGCCGAACCAAAGAGATGGAGGAAGCAGAGAAGTGGGGTCACGTTAAAGGAAAGGGCTTCACGTTTCAAATTCACGCGCCGCTCTCCAGCCAGGTTCTGAGGCTGGCATCCTCCAAGTCCTCATCGCACTTCCGGCTGAAATGGCTGCTGTTGGGTTTGGTGGCTGCATCATGCCGCGTGACATACGCCTGGACTCGCGGCTCTGAGGTCTCACAGCAACTTAACCCGCACCGGAGGAGACAGGGAGGAGGGCAGCTGTCATCATCATTTAAATCTGTTTTCTTCATCCTAACCTCTAGAACATTCTAAAAGGCATCCAGTGCTTAAATGGGGTCAGGGGAAGGTTAAAAAGCAGCACTTGAATACATTCATAAATATTTTAACCGCTGTCTGTGAAGGACTGGTGTTAGTGAAAGGGTTTATTTGGTTACTTGTTGTACATTTAACCCTTTCTTTCTCTTGGACCGTTAAACTTTTCGCCTGTCAGGCTTACTCAAAGACCCATTTACACATATGCAAGACCAACTTTTGAACTTTTGTTCATAAGCTCTTGATATGCGGCAGACAATGATTGAACGATAACTGTGAAAAACCAGGTTAGCGGGGATGTCCCTTGGTCTCAGCACTTGGTGTAGCTTGAAGTCCACTTCTGGCACGGTCTGCTAACGTAACGCATGGCTTGATTAGCGCTGTCTGAGGAGATCAGCCTGTGTATGTTGCAGACATGTTACTGACGACACATCCCCTCAAACCATTAGGGAATGGCAAGCTGAGAAAGGTGTGAGATTCCCGGCCACACGTGTGCATGTGCACAACCCCGTGCCCCCCAGCATTCCCGCTGGTGTAGCCGCGTAACCCTTCAGGACCCGCGTACGTAATGTCAAAGGGCCGTAATTTCGGGTTTACCAAAGACCTTAGTCCCAAACAACTTTCCATTCTACATTTTCACCTGCGTGCAGCGGTTGAGGTGCCGCCCAGGTATAGGCAGACCCCAACCGCATTGCAGCCCCTCCTCGCTCCCCTTGCGGTCGTCCTTTCCCCTCCGTCTACATCCTCACAGCCACGGGGCTCCCGCAGTAATAATCACAGGTCCAAGCACGGCCATAAACATCCCCACGAAGAGGGAACATTAGCCAAGATAATATGTGAAGTGTAATATCCTCACCGGAAAGGGCACCATATTTTCACTGCTTTCCGAGGGGAGGGGCGTTCACTGCGCCGCACTCCATCTTCATGCGGTCACCAGGACACCCCTGCCAGCGCCCCCAGTGACTTTACTTTTTGACTTTGACTTTATTTAATTAGCTATCACAAACGTAGGTTTTCCGTTGCACCTTTCAGATTTACGCGGCTGGACGCGGTCTTTCCTTTTTCCGGGGAGCGAGACCAGTGACGGCATTGTCGTGGGACCCGAGTCTGTGCCTCTGATAGTTTACCCGTAGCGGTGTCTCCCGGCTGTCATCTCCGCCCCTCTCCAGGGGGAACCTGGGATACGTATCTGGCAGTGAACTATAAAGCAACCATAGGTGGGACACATGCCTTGGGGGTCTGTCACTCACATGCCAGCATCCATGGAATTGGGGACACACCCCAGGAGTGTGGGCCCGTGAGGCGCGGACGCTGAGAAAGCCGCTTGGGGCCGCTCGAGGTCAGGCGATGGCATGACGCTCACGGCGTCGCAGTGGGGCCGTGGAAGCCGCTCCGAACACACAGCATCGCGGGGACATAATGTTCGGTGGGCTGCCTCCTTAGCATCCCAGGGGTACCAGCCCCCTCATGCACACGCAGACACTTCATCCTACAGAGCCCACCGACGTTCACGCCCTGTTTACCATTCCAAAATCGGTACCCTGGCTCAGCAGATCGAGGCTGCACCCTATCCCTCCTGGCGTGTTTATGATCATCAACACCTTCTGATAGGAGCAGATGAGACGTGTAACACTGACAGTTTTTCAGTCCTCCCGCATAAACAGAAAACATCTGTTATTTCTGCTGATCACCACCCCCCACCCCGGGATACTGTCCCCCACAAGCAGGACCTGATTGCCAGAATCATGGAACTGCATGCCCGACAGAAAGCGCTTTGCTCCAGCTAGACTCCGACAATCCGGCTTTGCTATGACGTGGAATTCGCTGGCGTGCCTCCGGCCGTGGAGATGCTGTTTTTAATCGCTGCCCCTCGGTCCCCCCCCCACCCATCTCTATGCCCATATTAGGAAGCGCTCCTCCCAGGCCTGAGTGTTGGGCCCTCTGGTACCAAACTGCTGGACGGACCCATCGGATGGGCAGAGGGCACGGAGGATCACCCCAACAGGTATGACAATGTTAACTGTTACAGCCCTTTCCAGAATGTTCGAGCAATGCCCACGAACTTCTGGTTATGTTTGAGAGCTCTACATGGATCTCCTGCGGCTGTTTTTTCTGTGTACATAGGTCTGGCCTTCCACATTCCTCTCCCAGGCCTCCCTCAGAAAAACACATATGATATAAAATGGCAGCTTCCGTGTAGGCCGCCCACATGAAAAAGTAAGCAGTCTGGAGATTTCCGGAAGGATGTTCTCTCCTTGCTGGACTCCCGCGAGTCCATCCGGCGCCGTTCTGTCCCATTGCTCAGTCAGCTACCGATCTCCGTCTCTCCGTAAGGCCTGGTGGTGGGCGGCGCCATTTCCGAAGGCTCGGCTTCCAGATGAGCGGCTGTGGCACTGCGGGATCGGTACGGTGATGCCGGCCGTGTGGGCGGGGCCTCTCCACGGAGCCGCCGCCTCCTGAGTGCTTTAATTTGCTTTAAAGCGCGGCCACATCTGCGTCTCGCCACGAGTTGGGCGCACAGTCAACGTATTCCACCGCGTGACGCCGGGCTGTTTCCTCTGTCACCGTACGCTCCAATGCGGTTTCCCAAGCTGGAGGGGAGCGGTTGCTTAGCCGTGTGCACCGAGGCACAGATCGGCTCGCCCTTCCAGAAACTTCTGGTGTCTGCCTTTAGCTTGCGGTGCCTGAGCCACAATTCAGATGGGATCAGGTCGGAGGACCTCTCCAGATAGTGTCCATGTGACTCGGCTTTAAATACCGCCTCCACTCCTGCAGTTGTCAGGGAAGCCATGGCAAACGTTCCTTGGAGACGGTCCCCGGTGGGGCGGCGAGGACGTGTGAGAGGAATGCGCAGCACCAGAGGGCTTTTCATGGAGAAAAAATGGAATATCACTTTATCATTAGTCATTAATGTAGCCAATTAGGGGCTCGAACCCCAGACCTGCACACACTAGAGCTTGCCTTTGTGTTGAGCCCCCCAAAAATGCCTTCCGAAAGAACATTTGAGGAGTGAAGCCTTTTCAAACGAATTTGTGAAACCCCTTCCGCTTTCATGTGTACCTCTTATATATACCTAATCATCATAGTCTTTCAAAGCCCGGAAACAGTCCATACATTTCTCATTTTATGCTTCTGAGGTTAATAGCTTTGAATAAATCGCTATCACTGACAGAAATAGCATTAGACATTTAGAACCAGTCACCCTCCTGCAATTAATGGCAATTAAAGTTATACTTTTATTGTCTGGAAGCTGTAATTGCTTTTATGGCTTTAAAATCCCTTGCTGTCTATTACGGGCGCCCAGCAGTTTTGGGGGTATGGCCAAAAACACGTTTCCCGAAGAACAAAGCACATTAGCCCGATCGCTTCCTCGCGATGGACACCAGCCAGGCAGACGACAATGTTTCCCTCATCGGGATCGTTAGGTATCAATCATTCGGCGGGGTTTTATATCTTTATTTCCGCTTCCTTCAGATGGAGGGATGGCTGCCTGCTCTTTCTGTAAAATGTGCTAAAACGCTAGAAGTTGTATTTTTTTGGTTTCTCCTGAAAATATTAAAATGCGGCCATAAAAAGGACACTAATTATGGGGCAGTTGGAGCACTGGAGGAGACTGAGGCTGCTGCCTGTTTCTGGCCTGTCAGATCCCCGGAGGGAGCCGTCGCTGTACCCTTGACCTGAGGTAGCGAAATCAAATTGCTTTTTTAAAAGAAAAAAAACCTTCCAGCCTAAATGGGTGAAGGTATGCGCGGCTGATGTGTTGTTAACGGGGCTGCAGGAAAAAGGGCGAAGGCATTTATATTGCACAGCAGGGGGTTGGGGGCCAATTTGGCCTGAGGGCGCCTGCCGGACCCCCTGCTCACCACCCGCCTGCCCTGCCAGGTCTGGCTGTGTGTTAAACTGTGCTCGGAGACACCCCCTCCCCCGCCGTGGCCGGAAATCGCTTCCGAAGATGGGGCGGTGAGCCGACCCAGGTGGTCCGGTGGCCCCTTCTTCCTCCCCTCAGATAGCTGTGAGGGGTTTTGGTGAGCCGCAGAGGTGCATGCTGGGTAAATGTCTGGCATACATGGGCGTGGACGTTGGGGGCTGAGTTTCAGCATATCCTCAGAAGCGATTTTCAGCCATGGCAAGGAGAAGGCGTCCCCGGGCAAGGGTTAACATGCGGGTGGCGTGCGGGGGTCCGGCAGGGGTCCCCCCACAGTGATGGCTGTCATGTGGCACCCGAGGGCGTTAAAGCACAGGACAGTCTCGGTTATCTCCATGGGAACAGCTACTGTTTTGGTCCGGAGGAAGTGGAGATAACCTGGCTGTTCCCCTGGACAAGTCTGTCCATGCAGGTGACTCATTAATGCTTGGGTTTCCTCCGAATGAGGCCATGCTTACCGTGATTCCCTGTGTGCTGCAGTTTTACTTTGTGCCTCACCAATGAACGTTGAGCCCGACGTAGGTGTGACTCTCCCTGCCTGATCTGACTCTTCCAAGATGTAACGTTGCCAAGCCATGGCAAGCTTTTATGCACGGTGTTTTAGGACCTTCCGTTAAAGTCCCTAATTCACAATGAGGGGCCGCTTTGCCTGCTGAGATAATAAATGAGCTTATTTAATTTTTTATTGCTTTATTGGGGGACCACCAAACAAAGACGGATTCCTGCGTCATAACGGTTCGCGGGAAAGCGCGGCAAAGCGCGGCAGCCTGATCTGCCTGCCGAAGTCCGACCCAGGGACGTGGCTCCGTGGAGCGGCGGATTCATTTACATTACGGCTCTTCCCAACCGCCACGTTCGGCCTCCAGGGGCCGCGGAGAGAGCGAGTCTCTTAACGAGGCGCTCAGGAATAGCACGCAACGCGCAGAAACATGCGGAAACGAGCCACTTGGGCCTCGGCCCCCTCGCCTGCATTCTACTTTCCGCACAGCCTTTTGCTTATTTTTTTTTACACGTATTTATTTTTAAACGTTTCATTCGCGCGGCACGGGGCTGGTATCCGAGGTGCTACGATGACAGAATCGTGGCCGAATTCCTCCCGGAGAGTCGCGGCGCCTAGCTCGGCGTGACCGTTACATTGTGCGCCGAGTAGCCGTAGCTCTTCGTGCTAAGCGTGTATTGGGGGTTAATTTGAGCGGTTAGCGCTTGGCTGCCTTTTTGGGTGCTTTTGGTGGGATGACACCAATGATGGCTTTGATATGCTGGTGAGAAAATGCCATTAACGTATTTGTTAATCTTTCTTTGCCTGTCGAGTTGCCTGCAGCACTTCCACCACTACCAGCGCGAGGCTCTTCGCTCCCGTGCGCGCCATTTTGACCGAATACGTCTAATATTCGTTGCTAAATCCCAAAATATTTATTTTGAATCAATTTTCTTCTGTAAAAAAATAAGATGCAGGACCAGTAAACAGTAAGGGTGGCAGAAATAAATTGAACTGATATCCATTTTAAAAGTTACTTGAAATTTGATACATTTTAAAGTAATTTATTATGATGAGAGATTTTCTTCAGGTAATAATTACCGAAATGAGACTCCTGGGTACGAGCACATGTTTGGCACATGATGGGATTGTGACACCGAATCTATGAATGACAGCTCTCACTGCCCCTACCAGATTGCCGGGGGGAGGGGAACAGTGTGCTAATCCGGTGTCTTTTTTTCCTGAGGAATGTGCTCCGGCGTTCCCTCTGCTATCCGGGGGTTCATACATCTTCGCGCTGTCAAACGGCGGTCCTGTTACCTTATCTTCTCGTCGTCCGTTTCCTTCGGGAATGTCGTGCGGCCGAGATAGAGCCCGTTTGAAGCGGGGAGGTCAGGGACACGTGGGAGATGCTGCCGATGGCATGCTTGTCTGTATCTGTACCGAGCCCTACAAACTCCACAAATTGCCTGCGCGAGTGGAAGTGGGACTGGATTGTAGAGACCCAGCGTATTAAACGGATGTCCGTTCACCTGGACATGGAGGATGAGGTCCAGCCGTGTATGCCGGGACACTGGGACATGGGGTTCGGGGTGGGGTGGGCAGCCAAAGATGAATGGGTGTTGGAATGCAGTGTTTGTAATGGCCAAATGTGTCAGCAGGTGCGATGTCAGAGTTGACCCAGTACCAAAGTGAGTATTTTCAGAGTACATAGTGAGTACTCAGAGGTGTCCATGGCTGACCAAGATAGACGCACCACATCATCCTGGTGCGAGGTGGTTTCTGCGGCTGCCCCCGGGGCTGCTAGCGTACCTGTTCCTCTTCGCCGGAGCAGAACTCGTTCGTGAACGCTATTTCTGCCCGGAGGCATGGCGATCCGTGGTTGAAACACCATTACCTGGGTCCCGGTCGTGGTCCACCTCATACCCAAAGCTTCAGGCTGCCTGGGAGGTCCCTCTGTACCCACAGCACCTCACCGGTCACACCCCCCGCTTTCGCTGGACATGGCAGGTCTAAAGAGCTCTGGTTCGACATGTTTACCGTCAGTTCTATTTAGCACCTGAAACATGTGCTAAACAAGCTTAATTAGGAGCTTGGTGGTGAAAACCAGATGATCTTTGACATCGTTAACGTGCCAGGGGTATCTCTCCTACAGAAAGCGATTAAGAGCTAACTGAGCGTGAGTGTGAAGCTCCACGCAGCCCACATCCATGACTTTTCCCCCTAACTGGGGGCATTAATGGACCCCCAGCTGACCGGTTCCCATCTGAGACATCCCACCTTGCAGAATCTTGCCTCAGCAGCCTTTTTACACCCCGGGAAGTCGCCTCCCCAGTCAGACCCAGGGGGCCGTGTAAATGACAGAGAAATGCCATAAAATAATCACTCTGTTACTGACGCTCCTTCGTCCACAGAGTGACATGCGGATAAGATCTGCATGATATTAAACACATACATCAAGCGCGCACCAGGGAAATTTATTAGGGAGCCAATCAAACAGTGAGTAGGAACTGTGTAATGAAGAAGCTCGGATCAAGTCAACTCCTGTCTTCCTCTGCCGGCTGCCGTGCTGGATGCCGAGTCGGAGTTTGTGTTGATCTCGTTGCTGATCTTTTGACACCAGACCTGCATCTCACCCATTTTCTCCCAGCTGGTTTTTGAAGTTGGACCATGGCGATGAACTGAAGCCGCCTCGTACAGGCTGCTTGTGATCCACGCAAGAAAGTTCATGACCTCAGGGTTCGCCCGCGGGCGTTTTCATTTTTGACGCCGGCATTCTGGTGATAAACGTCTGCTTTATTTCCCAGCGCGGTTCCCTTTGTGTGTAATCCGTTGGGGCCCTCTCACTTGTCCATGATGCCCGTCAAAAAGGTGAAAGATGTGGGGGGAGATGTCCAAGCTACAATGGGGGGCTTCATTATGCAGAGGGCTATTTCTCCTGCCAAGGCTGGATCCAACTTCTACACCGGCGAGTTCTTCCTCTCCAGAATAACACAACACAAATAAGTTGGATCAATGTTTTTGTTGGTATGTTTGGTCCACTTTCCAGATGAGATCATGACCATCTTCCACGTGCGATGTTCATGGTCCTCGTGCCTGGGCCTTGTGCCTCTGATGTTTTGGCATGTTGCTGTTTGCCTGGATGTTGCTCGCTGTTTGTTTGTGCTTACTTCCATTTATTCAGCTGTGCATGTACCGTGTTTTGTGGCTAAGAGTATGACAGCAGGACCCTTTCGATTCTGATCCAGCATTGTGTTGGTTCCAAGTCCAGTTCCACAAATGTGCCATCTGCTGTCATTGTGTTTACGGTTCTGACTCACATAAGTGATTCTTTTGGTAAACAGTTAAGCCCTCTATAGTCTGAGATAAATTATATATAGTGAGAGTGAGATTCAGAGACATTTGTAGAAGATGTTACAAAAAAACAGAGAAAGGATTAAAAACGAGCAGGCAAGATCCCCACCGTGGTCGGACTGCCAGCGTGGTCAGGCAGCAGAGGGCATACTAGTTAAGAAACCGGTATTCTCTCTACGTTGTCCTACAGGAGATCCTGCTATTGAATACTTGTAAAATATCCAGTTTTACTAAGATGTATAAATTAGAAATATATTAATGATGATGGGGGTGGGTTGACAGAAGCTCAGTTGTCACACAGTTGCCTCACACCAGGGTCGAGGGTTTGAGTCTCACCTTCGTTCTGTGTATGTCGACTTTGCCATGTTCTCCCCGTGTCTTGCAGTATTTTCCCGCAATACAAAAGCATGTGAGGAACTGGCGTCCTGTCCAGCTTCTATAACAGCCTTCTGCCCTACGGTGGCTGGGTTAGGGTGCAGGCTTCTCCACGACCCTGACAAGCATAAGAAATTTTTAAATAGATGGATAGATAGATGGTTGGGTGGATGATATTATTATTATTATTATTATTATTATTCCATTGATCCGAGCAACCATGGCCTCATCTGTAAGGTGACAGTCAAGTTTCTGTCAGCCTTACCCACCTTCCAGTACGGTATTTAGTCCATAAGAAGAAAAAGGCACACTCAGAGGTAAAGGTTGCCTAATTTGTACCACTTCACTGTGAATGGCATCACAAGAATATCCCGCCTCGATCCATCACGGAAATGATCCTATCCGACTGAGCTCAATCCGTGACGAACAGCCTTAAGATGACACTGAGGGGAAACGTCCTCCACACGAACCGGGCCTGTGTTTTAAATGTCCTTATAAGTAAAACATTACCGTGCAGTAAATATGAAATATGTTCCTAATACAGAAGCACTGGACATTTCAATATTATTAATACAATTATTTAATCCTTATTTATACATTTTATTATGGTAATGTTACCATTATCCTTATGTTTTATCCAAGATTATGAACATCACTGTTACATTTAAGGAGTCACAAAAGTGCTGTGACGAAAAACTAAAAATGTGGTTAAAACTTTTAACTATCGCGCTTAACCCAGGACATGATGCAGGCCAGCTGACCTCTAACTACACTCGCTCTATTTCCTTGGCAATTTAGAATAGGACTGTA
>JAACJT020000042.1:8325815-8346942 GCA_009936485.2 Gymnarchus niloticus
TGATAATTTGTATTAACTATACTTACAGCCTCTCTATTCGATACCGTTTATCTTAGTGATAATTTGTATTAACTATACTTACAGCCTCTTATTTCAATACTGTTTATCTTAGTGATAATTTGTATTAAGTATACTTACAGCCTCTCTATTCGATACTGTTTATCTTAGTGATAATTTGTATTAACTATACTTACAGCCTCTCTATTCGATACCGTTTATCTTAGTGATAATTTGTATTAACTATATGTACAGCCTCTCTGTTCAGTACAGCTTATCATTGTGGCCATTAGTATTAAATATGATGTTAAACTTCTTGAAGTGAATTAATTTTTGAGAGCGGTTTGCTGTGTTTTCGTCCTTGGCTGAAATTAAATTGGCTTCGGATTATTTGTGTGCTGAATGTCGTGGTTGGGACCCTGCTCTAATTCCCTTTGATTTCTCTGAAATGTGGGCAAAAGCCTCTTTTCTTCCCAATTTCTGCCCACGGATTGTTCTAGAATGTCGGCATTCCAAATGGCCTTTACGTAGCATCTCATCATTGCTAATAGATCTGTCGTTATGCGTGTCTCTTCTTTTATTAAAACACTTGCATGCCCTGCATCCCATTAGCTGAATTGTAGCTAACGTTGCGTCCACGTACCGTTCAAACAGATCCAAACAGAGATGACCAGCAGTCAATATTTTCAATCCAGTAATGTTTTTTTTGTATTATTAGCATTTGAGTGCCATTTCAGTACAATGCAAATGTATTTTTTTAATTGTAAAAATACTGCAAAGAATGTTTTATGTGCTCAAGGTCCACTTGAATATTTTACATGGGTGCAAGGAATGAGTTTCATAAAAATATTCCACGATCCCTGAGCAGAGCAGACCAGCAGTGGGCCACCTGAAGGGCCATGAGTGTTACCTGACTGGGAGCGTCGGCACGGTGGTGCTGCTGTTCACAGGCAGGCATGATAAAGGAGCCGAGACACAATACAGTCATTGCTAGGGGCCTCTGGAGTCGTTTCGAGGGCTGACCTCTTGCTGAAGGGGCTCTGCTATGGAAAGTAAGTTTGTTCTTAAGATGAGGCTCGCGATGCTAGCTCATGGCTAAGAGGTTCGAACGTGCACTTCTGTATGCATGCAGGTTTCTTCCAGGTTCTGTCGAAGTCATGCGGTAGACCTACATCTGCGTTAGAGAGTACGCTGTGGTTTGTGTGCCTGTGTGCCCGCCGCTGGGCAGCCATTACTGCCAAGTGTCTCCTGCCTTACACCTTGCACTTCCAGCTGGGAGCGACTTTGATTTGTAATGCTGATTGTCTGCCCCTTCTCCTGGGTATCGCCTTGATATCGTCTAAGCGGGATCGGCGTGCACGTTGCTGTCATTCAAGCTAGTGTCATATAACTGAAGGGAAATGAGAATGTTGTTATGTTCTCAAAACAGCACATTGTCACGCACCACATGCCGTTGAGATATCCGTGTTTGTTTTCCAAAATGACAGAGAATTTGATGGTGATTTAGGAGTAAACATTAAGACACATTAGAGGCATCTGCGAGCTTCCTGCATTCTCTGCTGTTGGGTTGGTACGAAGCACAAGTAAAGTTATTACTATTTAAAATGTGGGAATGAGGAATTGGAGAGATTGGCTTATAGACACAGAAGAGTGCCTGAGGCAATTATTATGTCTTTATGCCATCAAAGATGAGATTTTTCCTCTTACAATGAAGTGTACAAGCTGTTCAGTCCTTGAAACCTATTTCCATTTATCCGAACAAATGTGCAACGTCGGGTGCCTCGTGTGTGCAAATGGCAGGCGGCGTCAGTGATTCTGCCCGAAGTGTTATTTAACTGCGGCTCCCTTGTGTGTTAGCGCTGTACACAAAATAGGGGCGTACAGCTAAAAAAAAAAAATTAGGAGGCAAGTTCTGACATCACATCCTGCACCATTCGGCGGTCTTATGGGTACTAGATCTGCCCGGCGTCTGTATTAGACACAACGAGGACCTTCCTCTCCGTATTTAGTCGCCATCAAGCTTCTTCGCGCAAAATTGCATCTTTGATTATTATTGTGCTCGTTCAAATTCAAGCTGAAAAATTATCATTTTAATGCCCAGCGCATGGAAACGTAATGAATCCGTGCAGCCGGTAATTCGGAAAACATCGACTGGATGTTGGTGTAGCAGTTATATGGCTGTACGTGTCGGGGCGATCCTTAAAGCCGTTAAAGCCGTTATGTGATTAACGTCACCTCGGATAACGACGTCTGCTGGGCAAATATGTAATAAAACGCTCGTTAGGTAACTGTGCGAGTTCAAGTATGAGTCGTGCTGTGGTGACACGTCGCATGACCACACTGGGACTGAGCAGGCCCTTGCTGCGATGCCCCGCAATGCAGCAGCTTCAGAGATGAGTCATGTGACCCGTGCTCAGGTTTTGAACACGTTTAAGTCTCGTCTAATGTGTAGACGTCCGTAATTTTGAGAACCGCTTGAGAAAATCATCTCTGACTTTGGTGTGGGAGGAGGGCACCACCGTAATCACCGGGTCTCACCACGTGGATTGCCCGTCAGCATCTCATCATATTCAATTCAATTCAATTTTATTTATATAGCGCTTTTAACACGGAGCGCGGTCACAAAGCGCTTTACATCGTCCCAGGCCCACAGTCCCCAGAGAGTAAGCCAAAGGCGACAGTGGCAAGGAAAAACTCCCTCAAGAGGAAGAAACCTTGGGAGGAGCCAGACTCAAAGGGGAAACCTGTCCTCCTCAGGCCAGCACCAGGCAGGACAAATTAATGAGTCCAAGTAGAACACTATTGACCTTTGCTATTCTTAAGTTTATTGTCGTCTTTGACCGCTTATTGACTTCCAGCCTGCAGACCTTCTAGGACACCTACTACTGCTTGCTGGGGTTTGGGTTTGTACCACAGAGCTGTTGGTCTGGGTCACATGGCCCGTCTGTGGCCCTGGACAGGTGTAGTCACCGATCCTTCATGAGGACACTATGAGTGTATAGTGCCCCCATGCTGTGAGGGCCGTCTCTGCGGGTCTAATTGTTGGCATGCTGGAGGACCACAGAGGTAGAGTGGAACTCTTGGCTTGTCAGCTCCAAGGGTGCAGGAGGTTTTCCCCTGCAAGTCTGGGCTTTGGAGAAGTCATTTCACTTCCTGAGTACAGGCTTCCCTGGTGAGGAATCTGCTCGGTGTGTCTGCTGCACAGCGATGAGGTGGCCTTTGAAGAGCAAAGGTCAGACAGTTGCACTGCCGAAGAGGGCAGGCCTTTCAGAATGGGGGGGTCTTACACTGATGTTAGCTTCAAATGCCAGTGCTCCACTTGCCCACTTACACGAAATGAGGCCCGTCTTTTGCCCACCCAAGGAGCCCTATATGAAATGAGGCCCAGCCTTTGCCCACCCAAGAAGCCCTCCATTTAGGAGGAGGCCTGGTTATTCAGTGCTCTCTGCACCGTTTGCTCGGCCACCACCGAATACTCCGTTGAAAACAAACAGCGGCGTGATTAATTATCCATGTGAGTCGCATCTCGGAATATTAAGTGGCGCCCCCCCAAGATAATGGACGTTATTACGGGAGGCGCCTGTCCTGAGGAGGCAGACGGGCCCTGAGTGCTGGGCAGACTTCACGTTATATTAACACACATTAATTTTTCTGAAGGTTATGACTCGCTACTTTGACCACTTTGGTGGGATTCGCGGTGACCCCGGCCGTCAATCGTCTCGCAATCTCGGTAAGAACGAGGACTAAAGCCGGGGCCATCTGTGTGTCACGCGCTGTCTGTTGTAATAATAATAATTTTTGTTTTTGCTCTTGCCTTTCATTTCATTTTACAGTTTTTATTAGTTTAAAATCATTAATGTTATTATTATTGCTCTTGTTATTCATAATATTAGTATTAATTGTTAATGTTATTAGTGTATAATTTTTGTTTTAGCTGGTGTTTTTTTAATACTATTGTTAATGTTAATGCTTTTGTTATTAATATTCTTGCTGGTGTCCTCATTAATGCTAGTGCTTCCTGTGGTCTTATAAGGAGTGGCCCCTAATGATTTTTTTTAAATAATAATGAAAGAAATTACGCATATCACATGAGCATTTCCAAAAGCCGGTTGTGTTGAGCATGAACTGAATTCCCTGAACCCTGCGAATGTTCGCCTCGGTGACATTGTATGGAGTGACATGGGGAAAAAACGTTGGCTCAGCACACTCCAGATGTTCCGTTAACTTTGAGTTTGGCGGTCCTAACCGCAACTTCAGATGAAAGTGGGATGGGTGGAGTGCGGAAAAAGCACGTCGATAGGAGCACCGGACGGCCTGGCCGGGGAGTATTTTGATAGCCGCTACCGTGAACGTGCAGTTTTGCGCATTTCGAAGGACGCCCAAAGCTTCTCTGAACATGTCTTCGAGGGAGAGAGAACACCGTCAGCTTCTGCCTGCTGGCCAGGTAGCTGATGTGGGTGGAGGACGAGTTGTTTGTTTTAGCGTCTGATTGCTGAACATCCGAAGCCTTGGTAGAACCTTTCAGAATGTCGGCTGTCCTACGAACACGTCTGTCGTCTTTGATTATCAACCAAATCCCCGGCAGTCTATCTGACGCTGATTAGAGAAGTCCAGATGACAGCCTTGGCCCTGTTTGTATCTCGTACTGTAACCCTGGTCCCCCACGGTGGATCATCTTCACAGCTAACCTGGTTCTTATTAGGATTCCGCCCCTTTATCTCCACCCTAATTCACTCTAGTGCGTGCCGACCCTTCTCCGTCATGTCAGATTTTTGTGTCGTTGACAGTAACTGCATCAGAGTGGTTTGGCTCTGACTGCCACAGCTTTGGACTTTATGGGCACCTTGGAAGCCAACAGTCTGCGTCAGGCATTTTAAATCCACTTTACATATGGCACAGCAACAGCGTCTGGGCGGCCAGGGCCTTCACACTCCCCACCTCACCCGTGACCCGAAGATGGGAAGTCTCACCTGATTCATCCCAGCTGGCTCCTGTCTCCATGACGAGACGTCGGGGAGTTTAAGGGCCAGCTGTGGTGAAGGAGGGTTTGCTCCATGGGCCTGGAAGAGTGCACCGGCTAAATGTCTCTCACTTTCGTTGCTCTTGGGTGTTTCGTTTTGTGCTGTGTACTTGTGGTTCGTTCGGCCAACGGGCTTCACCGCTCCTTCCTGGGTCCCTTACCCCATCCTTTCCAGGCTGTGACTCCGCCCCCCGAGCATCTTGCTGTCAGCACCCCCTGCAAGGGGGCACGTCCAGCAGACACGCTGCCACGCACCCGCGCGCGAGATTCCTGCATGCCGTTCCCTTAGCTTGTAACTCCACGCTCTGTGGACGTGTCCTCCGCGGGTTCGGAGCTGCAGTCCCGGGTGGTTTGTGTGATGAAAGTAGGATGCTAATTTGAGAATAATTAATTAATCCAAACTGTATAATGGTGCACGCACACACATCACTGAGTCTTCCTTTAGTATTGCAAAACTTATTTCGTGAAAATGTAGTCATTTTGTGTAATGCTGAGTACTTAAAATGCAAACAGAGCTCATTAGGCTAAAATATTTAGCTTTTTTAACAGCTCATTGTAATAGATTTAGGTTTTTCTGTAGTCCCTTATATGGAAATATAAAGCGACATCTCTGCCTGCATGCTGGGCTGAAGGTAATGATTTGTTTATTTGCTCTATGCAGTGTCTCGCTCAGAAATGTGCGCCTGCATCGATGGTGACTTTGAACTGGAGAATTCCGGGTCGGGAAGGACAGCAGGAAAGCTTTCGGTTTGGTAAGAACATCTGTCCTGCGGCTCGGACTCCTACTGTTAGTAGCAACCAGACCAGAATAAGCTGGTTCTAGTCCTGTTTCTCCGTGGGTCCTACTGCGCTCCACTGTTCTGAAAGGCGTCCTCCACTTAAACTGAAACAGTTTCTCTCATTCTGGCTGCAGTGGTGGTGTTCTCCTCCCAGTTCGGGGGCACCAGTGAGTTACGCGTGCCCCTGTGTACTCCATACATCTAGACAGAAACGATTTTCAATTAAAAAAGAGTGATAAAAAGGCAGCCTTACGTGAAGCTTAGAGATCCAGCGTAAGATGTGTAGATATGGGCGGGTAGGGGGCCAGTGTTTGATGTAGCACCACACAGAGTCGTTAGTCAGAGCAAGGGGCTTTGGAGACAGAAGCTGGGGGGTGGGGTGGTCACCAGACTGGGAGGAGCTTAGTGTATCTCCGCTGAGGTGAGGTGGCCTTCACGCCCGCTTTAACTTTGGCTCACATCTGGTGGTTTGTTACGGGGGGTGGTGGCCAACAGCAGGGGGCAGCAGCGTTGGCGGAATGGGAGGGGGGTTCCTCCACCACGGAAAGCTGGGTGTGGTGTTGTGGCATGGCACAACGCGAAGAAAAACTTGGCAATGAGATGTCCATAGAGGACAATGAAAACTGAGACAAAAATGGCTGCCTCGTCCCAAATATATGAGTACAGATCTATAGCAGATAGACCTGGGGGTCAGCTTGAGGGACCCCAGTGTGCTGACAGGATCCCTGTTACTGTATCTCGTGCTTTGAGAGGGCGAACGTGACCGGTAACTGTGACCATGGAGGCCGTAACCTTGATGGTTGGCTCGGTACACATATATTTAAAAATCTAAGTGATAATTATTTTTATAATTATTAAAGTAGATATGGTTGTTTTTTTACATTTGAAACAAATGAACTCTAAGCAGCTTCCAGCTTCGCCTGTTTAAACAGGCGTGCTTTTTAGCGGTCCATTCTGGTTAACGTTCTGCTTCTGGTTCAGCCCACAGCAGAACCTTCCTGAATCACCAGAGATCTCAGAGATGGCAGACATTCTACTGCCTCCGTCTGTGAGCTCCACACACATGCTGCTCTTTGAGTCTGCATCCAGCTGATGAGATGAGAAACCACCATTAGGGGGCGCAGTTGGTTTGCCGACTGAGGGAGTCTGAGCGTGTGTGTGTGTGTTTGTAAATTTCCATCACTCTGTGCGTGTGTGTCTGAGTGTCGAGGTCTACGACTGATTACTGGGTTAAGGAGTAGCTTCCTGATACGATCTCCTGACAACTGCACGGTGCGTGCGTGCAGGCCCCTCTCGATCCCGCAGGGGGGGCACAGCATCCACGTGTGTCGGCCACCTCGTGTCACAGCGCAGACGCACCGGCCTCAGTCTGTCTGTCCCCGTGTCATAGCACAGACCGGCCTGGGTGTCTCCGTCTGCAGACCTCTCGACCTGCTTGTGCCTCAAGAATGTGGCCTCTCTCTGGGCTCCTGCTTTAAGTCCTTGAGCTGAAGGAAGTACAGAGAGAGTACGTGTACACACACACACACTCAGCAGAGTGCAGTCCCCCCCCAGGGGAACACTTGAATCTACAGATTGCAGACAAATTGACTCCTTACCTTTTCCCCCACTTTTATTCCCCCTTCCCGTGGCGGCCCCCTGCCTCAGCGGAACGTACGCCTCTGGGACAGCCTGTGTCAGGCCCAAAACGCCCACCGCCAGCCAATTGCACCCCCTCCAATGCCTTACCCCTCATGTTTGTCAGTCTTATCGAGGGTGGTGGTCCGGGCGAACATTCTGCAGCGATGCTGCGGTAGACCGCCATCACCTGGCCTCGTTTGTGCACGGTCATTGAGAAACGACGTCTGCCTTCCCGCCTCTTGAGATGTACCGATGCTCTTGTGCCGAGTGCAGGCATCCCCAGCTTCAGGACACTGGTATCCAGATGTGAAACTTCTCGCTGTCATCGGACAACGTAGCTGTACAGCTCTCTGCCAGTGATTTTGTTTTATCGCGTTTTGTTTTATTTTAATGAAAACGCATGTTTTTGGGCAGGATAATGAGTTCACCGTTAAGTCCATTTATTTGAGGAATTGATCTTTCCGGCTGCCCTAAAGGTATTAGCAGATAAATTTCCAGAAAGGTTCGAGAGCTCATTTCAGAATATTTATACTAGTAAAGAGAGTGTACACTGCTAGTGGACAGTAATTAAATGGCAGGGTAATCACATATGTAATTAAAATTTTCTTAAAAGTTATGGAATGGACATTATAAAACCATTTTTATGACATTACGTATGAAAAAAAGAGTGCTTGTGGTTAATGGGAATTTTAGACAAGACGGTGTTACAGAAGCCATTAGTTAGAGTTTGAGATATATTGCATAAATCTTTATATATGGACTTGGTAACCTTGGCGTTCCTGAACGGGAGAAGTTTCCGAAAGGTTTATTTTCTATTTCACATTCTCTAATTAGATATCTAAATGAACGTACATTTGTCATCAAATTTAAATTGACAATTACAGTCCTTGACTGCTGTACGGTACGCCGCCAAGCCGCTGACACTCGTGTAGGGACATTAGAATTAAAGTGTCCATTAATTATTGCCGTACACGCTGAGTGGTCACTCGTATATTTTCATCCATCGAGTTGGGGGTCCACATTTGGAAGTACAAGGTGGTCGGGGGGTCTCAGACCACCCAGGCTCTGAGGTAGAGGACATGGTGGACGTAGATGTTTTTATTTGGGGGGGGTGTATTTGGTGACAGATGGGGACGGTCGCTCGCCTTCCAGGATTTCTCTTTGAGAGACACTTAGGCCGGTCTCCTTGAGCTGCCTTTTCCCCGAGGTGTACTTCGTACTTCTGACATGCTTGAGTTTATTTTAAAACCAAGAGGCCCTTCAATAAAAAGGGGGGGGTGGGGGGGTACATGTTTGTTTAGCCGCGTGATTGACAAGCGTCCGCCGTTTCCTGGGAATCTGAGCCGTTGCCTTGGATTTGACTCCAGGCATACAGAAGTAGTACATCTTTTCGGTCATGAGTTTGTTGATGAACATGCGGGACGCACTGCATGCCATCCGTAGCTGGTGTGCCGAAGGAAACATCCTCAAAAACCCAATAACGGCCACATCTGAACAATTGAAAGTGAACAGGAATTATTCCGAAGGCGGCCAGCTGAATATTAGAGGCATCTCACGGAGCGGCGTTGCGAGGAAATGTGATTTTCCCATGCTGGGTGGCCGTCTGCCTCGCTGATGATAAGAGCCGTTTACCGCTTGCACACAACGGTTGCGTTCTTAGAGTCCATTTGAAGAGCTGGATGACCAGGCCAGAGAACAATGGGTTAATCAAGCCGCTTAAGTGCTCAGTGTGAGCCGGAAACCTCTGGGTCAAGGCGGTCGGATAGTAGCCTCAGAGAGTTTCAGGTCCTAGGCCAGGGATCGTTGGGGGTGGGCGACACAGAAGATACCTTCCAACTGTAGAGCATCACCTGAGAATTGGCTGGACAGAAGCTGTGTAACTCTAACACCAGACCTCAGCATAGTGGATTGCCTGTAAGCGTGTTGCACCTTTTCATTTGGCAGTAACATGTCCTGTCGTAATTTTGTTTAGTTCTTGCTAACCCTAACCAATGGCCCCACCCTCCCTGTGGATGATGGTTGTGAGTTCAGGTGAGCTCGCAATCATAGACGTGAACAGTCCTGGTTATTTTGTGTCAGGCCTTAACTGGTCTAATGACCAGTACTGTTGGAGATTGCTGCTCCCTCACTGTGGCCTCAGGCAAATTGGGCTTCCACAAGGGGGAACATTTAACAACAAGGAACTTAAGTTTGCCCGTGAACGTTTTTAAAATGATGATTATGGCTGCACGATGGTGACTGGTAATTAGGTTTCGTGCCCTTCTCCTTAACCGACAGACCCTGGAGGATACTGACGTGGATTATTGGGTTTCAGACTTTGTGAATACGCCGGTGCCGAGACGCCTCGGGTCATTGGTCAGAAGAGGTTCCCTTTAGCACGTCTGCACAGCTCGCAGTCCGAGAGTCAGCAGCAGAGGACAGCCAGGCTAGGTAAAGCACCAGTAAGCTCACCGTGTGTTCCTGAATCCCAGGTCCGGGGGTTTGCGTGGAATCTCGGACGAGAGAGCTGGACCTCATCTAGGTGGAACTGAGGGGGAAACAGACCACTGAAATAGTAGAATAGTGACCATACCTGAACACGACACACAAAGTGATCAACCCAGCTCCCGTTCTCGTGTGTGTATGTGTGTGTGTCCATGCCAGGAGCTGATTCTCCCTTCATTGCCCCCCCGCCACTCCAAACCCAAATGCTCCACCTGCTCTTCTCAGCCGCCTTAATCTTGTCGCCAAGGGCAACTACTATTCCGAGCTCCCGGCTGTAGCCTTAAGATCGGATTCATCGCGGGATTAATGGGCCCGGTTTGCACCGTCCGTTCACCGTGCGGGAAAAGTGGCGTCCGGGCCGCGACTCGCTGGAGAGTGATGAATACATCAGACGTTGGGTGGGAGCCCATGTTTATGTATATACACATACAGCACACGGAGTCAGCGTTTTCTCAGCGCCTTTGTTGTTGGCCACTTGGCCAAGGAGAGTTGGGGAAGTTGGTCAAGGAGTGCGGAGCAGGTTTATTTTGGAGCCCGAGAGCTCTGTGCAGCCAGGAAGTCACACCAGTGCCTTTGATTAAGGCATGGTAGCCACTTTCCTCAGAATTAGGCTTTCCTCTTTGTTAATTACGCCAAACAAAAAGCCTTCTGCGTCCTTGTTAATGAGCGAGTCCTTGTGGGACATGGAGGGGGATAATCACAGGGTTTTTTTTTTTTTTCTTGATTGCACCATTTTCTGTGTGCTGGGAGAAAAAGGCAAAAAAAAACAAATAAACCCAATACAGCTAGGAGGGAGAACGTTAAGGGACTGAGGCGTTAGTTCTCAGCCGGGAGGCTGCTCAGCTAGGAGGGAGAACGTGGAAGGACTGAGGCGTTAGTCCTTAGCCGGGAGGCTGCTCAGCTAGGAGGGGGAACGTGGAAGGACTGAGGCGTTAGTCCTTAGCCGGGAGGCTGCTCAGCTAGGAGGGGGAACGTTAAGGGACTGAGGCGTTAGTCCTCAGCCGGGAGGCTGCTCAGCTAGGAGGGGGAACGTGGAGGGACTGAGGCGTTAGTCCTCAGCTGGGATGCTCTCGCTCTCTCGCTGTCCGTCTCCTTTGTCCTCCTTTTTGTTTAGTTTTGTTTGTTTCTTCTGAATTTAACCCCAGACACTGGATTTGGGCGCAAAGTCATTATCGTGGTCACAGTCAGTGACAGTGGCTTAGTTAGTCTGCATTTTGCGCGCTTTCCATTTTCATTTCCGAAGGTCGCACAGCCACCTGATCACGTGACTCCTGTCCGGTGAGCATGCAGGAAGGGCCCGTCCACTGCTGAGCAACCAAGCATCACCACGCTGTCCGAGGCTTCATTCCAGGAGTTGTAACAGGTGGTTAACAGACCAGATATGTGACAGAAGTCTTGGAACAGAACTTTCCAGAAACTGAAGGTTGACTGGGGTCAATACTCTTGTACGAGCCGCTTTTGTCGTACAAGCCAGTGTCACACAAAACTCAAATGCAGAAATGCAACACCGCATGTGTGCATGTCACCATGTCACTCGGTATCTTTAATGGTATAGCAAACTGCGGAAATGATAGTTCTCCAAACTAGTGATTGGACAGATGAGGCTTCAAAACCTGTGGTGGGAGGGAGTATCCTGAACTAACAGTCAATGCTGACACTGAATGAGGCTTCAAAACCTGTGGTGGGAGGGAGTATCCTGAACTAACAGTCAATGCTGACACTGAATGAGGCTTCAAATCCTGTGGTGGGAGGAAGTATCCTGAACTAACAGTCAATGCTGGCACTGAATGAGGCTTCAAAACCTCTGGTGGGAGGGAGTATCCTGAACTAACAGTCAATGCTAGCAGTGAATGAGGCTTCAAAACCTGTGGTGGGCAAGTGTATCTTAAACTAACCAATCAATGCTGGTGAAAGCTGGCGGTTTTGAAGCCTTCTTTGTCCCATCAGTACTTAAAACATTTATCTTGGTGTTTAGTGTACTGATTTGAAGCTGTAGAGGTTAACTACTACACTGGGTAGGTTTTAGTGTGTCTATAAGAAGTGTGTGTGTGCGCGCGCACATGTTCACTCATCTGTAAAGTCTTAAAAACCAAGAGGTGGGTCCATTTCAAACCGGCGAATAAGGAACATCCTGACGGCAGGTGTCCAAAATCAAAGGCATGCCATTCCGGCGTCATGAAAACGCGTTTTGTCATCCAGGCTCAGTGCACGCCTCTCTGATGCATGGGGGCTCAAAACTTTCTGAGTCCATCAGTGAAAGGACCCTAACCCTCTGCTTCTGTGTCCAGAGGCGGGGCTGATATGTTCTGATTTGTTGTCCTAACCCTACCCCGTAGATTCGTATGTGTCTGTTTTACGCTTAAAATTTCAATATTATGTCGGGCAGGAAGGGTTGTTTTAGGCACCTTCAGGATTGGCTTCAGGATGTATTCTCCAAACGAGGACCAGGAGGGGACCGTGGGTGAAAGACCACAGCTTCTGCAACTCCTCTCACAATCTGACACGTATTGTCTGCCAGCCCCCAGCCAAATAAAGGGCCCAAACGGTGCCCTCTACTGAATGATGGCTTTCGGGGGGCAAGAATTACTGTGTGACCGCCCGCCTTTTCTGCATACAGGAGTGGTCTATGAAAGCACTGTGTGTGTGTGTGTGTGCGTGTGTGTGCGCTTTTTGATCTGCCCCAAATAATGGGCGTCTTGGCCAGCTTCTCCGGGGAGAGTAAAGCTGTATTCCGTGATAACTTCATCCCAGCATGAAGTCGGGCCCAGGGATCGTTTGGGAAGGGGATTAAAAAAAACGACACAAGCGAGGCGAGGTTGGGGACCACCTGCTGGGCGTTGGGCCGTGGACTATAGCTGGCGTTTCTGATCGGCGGGGGCATTGTCTAACCCGCTCCCTGATCTCTGTGCCTCTCTCCCTCGGCTAAGGACTCGCTTCAGCTTCACGGCAGGATTAGACAGCTACCATTTTCATAATTACCCAGAGTTCCCTTTGCTCTGCCCGATCCTATAAAGAGCGCCGTTTAAAGACCGTGAACCGCTATGACATGTGTATTTCTCATTGTCCCTCCCTCCTCTGTCTTTGAATTCCCGACCCCCTGTTTTACGCTGAGAAACTCAGCGGGGGGGGGGGGCGGCTGGGAAGGTGATGCAATCGGCACCAAATTTAGAAAGGTGCCGTAAACTTTCAAACTTGGCGGGGGGATAAACTTTCAGTGGCGACGTTTTATTTCGTTTGACGGGATGCTAACCGCTAACCGCGCAGGGAATTACCATTACTGAGGGAAGGGGAGCCTCAGCCGGCGAGACTGCTGTCAGGAGCCGGCAGCTCGCACCCACCCAAGACAGAGACTTTGCCGATAATCACCCTTGCTTTAAGCACCCGCTTTGCTGCGGTTTGTGACGAATGACAGTAGGCTAATTAGCTGGCTAGCGCACGGCGCCACATGAAAGGCCGCATGGAAGCCGTTGCGTGCCGGGGGGAGGGGCTTCCATCGCGTGGCGTTGCGGTCGCCGTCGGGTTCAGATTTCAAACATGCGGTGTCTGCGCGAGGAAGTGAGGGACTGGCAGGTAAAAAAAATAAAATAAAGAATAGCTGACCTGTCAGGGTGAAATCAGCTGCAGCCCACTGTGGTGGCAAATCACCTCTAATAACAGCCCATAATAATGTCGTCAGGGGGTAATGGCACCTGTTAGGGCTACAAAGACATAGCTAGCTGAGGTCAGAATGCAGCCGGGTGATCCGTGCTGCTCTCGCCCCGCGTCTACGACCAGGTGCAGGGAGGAGGAGGTGGGGCCTGACCCCTAGTGGCCTTTCGACGTAATCCTGCTGTTTGGGGAGGGGGTGTGGATGGACCCCCTCCTGGCATTCCGGGCTACACTATTTGTTTTGTTTGCTGATTGTTCTGGGCACGCCTGCCGCTCACCACACTTCCGATTGCCCGTTGGCTTGTGTCCGTGTCCGAGCACGTGTGCGCTCACCTCGAGCTGTGGCAGCCGGCTGGAAATTCTCCCGTCTGACAGGCCGTGTCTCCAAGGGGTCCACGTGTATCGGTCATGTGACCCAAAGCCGGCCTCCAAGGAGTAAATAGGGGTGAGTAGGGTTCTCTGGGGCTTTGAAGAGCACTAAATGGTCACTTCTGGATGTAGGGAAGACTATTTCAGAACGATTGAATCCCACTCACTCAAAGAGACTCTCATTCCACAGATTTTGCTGCAGACCAGAGACGGCAAGGTTCACGTTGCCTTTGTTTGCTTCCTGTTAAACATGGTGCCGTTTAGAAGTGTTTTTTATTATTCTCATTTAATGATGTGCCTTGGTGGCGTTTCTTTCAACAGCAGCAGTTTTTCTCGATGGGTCCGAAAAGCTGGTATGTTTTGATTACTTTTAATAAATGGCTGCTTTGTAGCCGCCTGCCTGTACCAGTTAAGTAACTGAACTTCTGACCTCAGGGCTGTAACTCTCCACAGAGGATGTGCAGTTAAATTGTTTCAGTAAATATTTTATTGAAAATGTAGCTGTATGGTTTGTTCTTTGTCTGTGTTTAAATGTTGTTTAAAATAAATAATTTATTGTATGGTATCCTATTCAGAGTGCAGTGTGACATCTAATTGAATTTGCAACACTGATTATAATGTCCTCAGCGTCTGCCGAGACGGTGTCTGGCATGTGACAGGACTGTCAAAGTGATGGCTGTCTGAACTTAATTTATATCTTTTTCATATTCTCTGCTAGGCGAAGCTGCGGTGCTCGCTGAAACCCCAGGGCCGTCGTGTCTGGGGGTGATGTGAAGTGAACCTGCAGAAGGTGACCTTTCTGCCGGGTACCCGCCGGGCCGTCGTGCAAACGCAGCTGGCCCGCGGTCGCCTGTCTCGGCCTGTTATGTCAGGCCGGTGATTTGTCAAACGTCCGGCAGTGTCACTTTCGGGGCCCTCGGATCGCCAGGGCCTGTAAAGAGTGATATTGCCCTGTGTCTGCGGCCGGCGTGACTGGCCATCTGAGCCGCGACCGCTTGTTTTCACAGATGTGGACGGAACGCGAGACGTTATTGAGACGTCGAGGTGACGGGAGCGGACAGCCTTTGGGTAATCCCGCTTTGTGGGGGTGCTGCGGCCCCCATCTCCCGTCCATTATCACACAGCAGGTACGCCAACGTTGTACTATGGGGTTATTTTCAGAAACAAACAGCGTGCAGAGAGATGGTAAGCCGGCATGTCGTAAAGCACGTCGGTGGAAACTTGTCACATTGCATTATGAGGCGGTGAAACACGGGGGGAAACTCCACCCTGTTCCTGTTTCCCGATGACAGCCTTCCAGGTTACCGACTTTTGATGAGTGTGTCTGTATGCAGGTGTGTGGGTGAGATTATTCAAGACTTGCGAAACAGACACAAATTATAAATTGTTATATAGTAATATTGCCTTATGTTCAGCATTCAAAAGTCAAGTATACTCTAAAAACATCACAAAACAAATGTTTTCACCATGCTGCAGCTGTTCAGGGATACAGTACCAAGGAAACGGTGAAGAGAATTGAAATATCGTTATTGTGAAATATAATATTTTATGGCACTTCTTATAGGTGTGTCATGCCGCCGTGCTGGTTCATTTGCACAGCAGGGCATGAAGTGCGTCGGTCAGGACGCTAAGGCCGTTGTGGCGTTGCCATAGTCACACTGAAGTGACTCTGGACCACAGCGGCCCATGTTTCATTGGCGATGCTTTCTGCTGCATTCCAATACGCTCGTGTGAATGTGCTCTGGTCTCAGTTATGATTTCTGAACAAAGGGTTCCACAGCCCATCGCTTTCACTGACATAAACATACCCCTTGAAACAGTTAAAATGTATATGTATAAATCCTCATAATTGATGGAAGCAATGTTGAAAGAATTTGATACCTGAGAAGCACAAGACATGGGTGATCTGTTCTAAACACCTAATAACGAACTTCTAAGAACATTCTAGAACCAAGCTTTGGTGAGCCGGCCCACTCCAAGGAGGTATCCTGGAAACCGGGCTGGAGGATCTTCTTGGCTGATAGTTTGCCATTTTTAACAGTGTGGGGCGCTTCCTGTGTTTAGTTGCCATGTTGAGCCTGCTGCCTCGGCTCACTACATCAGAAGCTCGAAAGTCTTTCATTTCCTCTGCCCGGTGAATCCCGTGTTGTGCTGAGAGGGACTGGGTGTTTATGTTCGGCCGGCTCGTGAAAGCCACTCGAGAGGGGTGTTCAAAGCCCACAGTGTTTATCTTCCTCACTCCCCTCCACGTCGGGCCTTACCCAGCCATTACAAATTTAAACCCATAATACAGTAATGGCTCAGGTCTACTCTGTGGCTTGTCTGCCGACATCTCATGCAGACCTGGAGGCGGCAGAGGGGTCCGCGGGAACATTATAGCTACCGTCGGGGAATTTCAGCACGAGAGCCATTTCTTCATTCGATATCGAAAACTTTTTGTCATTCTTTATTCACTGAAAAAGAATTAATAGGGATGAATGAATTGCACAATCTCTTCAATATACTTTAGAGGGACAGGCATATTCCAAAATTCGTCTCCATTTGTTTTGCATTTATTTGTTTACACTGTGTTTCCATCGATCGTACATCAGATGTGTATGCTGCGAGCATTGTGAAATTATTATGAAATTTTGAAATAAGAAATTCATGTTCTGGGAGATTTCGGATGAGTGCAGAGAGCATTATTGCAAGTGACCTGTGTCTGCAGTAATGGTGTTGAACTCTTAGCCGGAGGAAAGTTCACGTTAACAAGATATGACTTTGAGAAAGGAGGCTGGCAAAGATTCCAAATAGTTTGAATTAATCATCAGAGCTTGTTGTTGCATCACGCTGTGTGTCGGGAGCAGCTTGCGGGCTGGCATGGATGTGTGTGACCACAGACCTTGTTCGAATCTTCGCGTTGCTGCTTAACTGTCGGCATTTTGAAAGAGCGAGTTCTCCTGTCCTGGGTCACGCGTTACTATTCTGTGAATAGAACCTTTGGGTTCTGTGCTGCTCCTGTGGCCTAAAATGTCTACACGGTTTTAGAATCAGTGGTATTCAGCGGCTGTTTCAGTTCCAGCGATTTGGTTGCAGCTCCGCTGGTGAAGCCATCTTTGTCAGAGAACGAACGGAGTCCTTTCAAAGCCTCTGTGAGTCACAGCACTACACACAGCACCACTTCACTCTGCTGCAGTTGAATCACTGACTCCTCCTGGACGTTTATGATCAGTGGGAATTCCTCCACCCCTACGGACTCCTCTCACTGTCACTCAGCAGACTCCTCCCACCATTCGCCCTGTCACTCAGATGGCTCCTCCCACCATCATGCCTATAGTACCATGCCAACTCCTCACGACACGCTGTGGAAACTTCTCCCCTCCTCTGTCCTTACTCCGCCCCGTGCTGCTCCAGTCATGATGCTAGCCCCTCCCACTGTTGATTTGGTCCCGTGAAGGATGCTCACACTGAGAGGCACAGCTGATACCTGGCACTATGATGTCAAGCATAAACACAGCACTGCCACATATTAAATGCCACCAATAACCACCTGCTTGTGCCACCCTGCCAGGATATGGGTATCATGTGGTGAGGGGGTGAGAACGAGACAGACGGTGCTGAGTCAGAGCGCTGCCCTCTTGGGGTGAGATGAGGGGTCGGTTAGAATGTGCCCGAGACTACAGTTCACAGCTCCCCCACGTTGAGCCTGAGGCCAGGTCTTCGCCGACCTGGACAGATCATCCTCTGCGTGTGGCACGAGCCCAGCGGGGGACACTCCAGTGGCAGCCATCTTAAGTGCGGATCAACGCTGCTCTGTCAGTTGAGGGCCCTGAGTTGGCGGCTGAGGCCCCCCGACTCCGCAGGCTGTATCTGCAGCTGTTACCCCAAGTCTTGCCTTAACCCATATTCATGGTCAGCACTCAAAAAAATGGAAGAAGTGTGTTTGTCTGCCAGGCTTTCAGGCTCCTCTCTCATATTTTGGGGGTCTAGCTATCCGTTGGTGGTTCAAACTACCTTCCCACACCCTTCGTTTCCGATCACAATGCGGTTTGCTGGAATTCCTCTTTTCCAGTTTATCCAAGCGCCGTATGTTATCCATTTGATATTAATAACTTGATGGCTCCCGGTGCATACCCCCCATTTGTCTCCAACGGCAGGACTCGGTCCCATCAGTGGCGGTCCGAAGGTCCTTAAACGATCAAAGTTTTCCAACTCGATGTGCAATCACAAAAAGGCCGTTTTTCTGGAGGACGCCTCACGTCCCATTGCAGCATGGTCGCCTGTACCCACAGGAGCCCTGCTTTGCTTGGCAAGTTCACTCGCTTTCAGGCTCAAAGCTTCACCTCGTTTTATCGAGCCACGAGAACACTTGATGAAAGCTCACAGTGCAGCCGGGTCTGCCCTAGCTAAGCAACCGTCATCCTTATTTGATATCTGCCACGTGGCCAAGGCGGTCTCTTGGCAAAAATCTAACTTATGTTCCCTAAAATAAAACAGTATCAGGGCTGCTACACCCCGGCTCAGCTCCTTTTAGCTTGTGGACTATGTGTCGGATGTGAAAATATGTAAAATGTATTAACAGACAGACGCGGTGTCGGATGTTGAGCTGAAAGCCCTGATGAGTCACATGCGTGCATCCTTCAGTGGGACTGATGTCAAAGAGGCATGTTTGTAGCGCCATTTCCAACTGCAGCGAAGCACATCAACGGCATCAGGATGACCCGCTCAAAAACCGATATGTCGCTGATAGGAGTGCATGCACATTCCCCCATGGTCATAAAGACACCCAGGTATTACGCAGTGATTAAACCAGAAGCCGCCTGTCTTTCAGATGCAGATGAATCTTCAGCCTGGTGTGAATTTACATCGACCTGATCTTAGCTAAATCAAGCATGAGACAAACCCTGTATTTGTTAGTTTTTTTTTTTTTTCTTTCCCTCCAGTTCATATTTCAGTTACATATGGCTTTAAATTCACACTTTGTTTAATAACTCAGTAAATTCCCGTAGGAAAACTGTGGTGTCGGATACGTTAATATGACTTCATACCTGCTGTATCTCATTATATCGGGACCGTAAAGTCATAAGCGGGGCTGCGCCTTATTTCAGCGTCTGGAAGTTTGACGCTAATGTGCTGAAAAATGCGCGCTGCGGTTCAAAGGAAGAAGTTCAATTTTGGTCGGCGAAACAAAATCGCAAAATAATTTTTTTTTTTTTTTTTAATTACTGCATTATAGGCGTACTGGACGCTAAGGAGGTTGAATAATGTCAACATTTTATGACAGAATATCAAATATCGTTAGCTGTGGACCCCCCCCCCGATAATGACTGTAATTCATATTTACGCCGTGTCAACTGGTGTGTGTGTGTGTGTGTGTGTGTGTGTGTTTCATCAATAAATATAAACGTACGCCATCGAAGTCAAACGGCCGAGATTCTTGCTGGAGTATGAAGACCTGAGATGAAAGCCTAATGAAGCCGTAAATTAATTAACTTGGGCGATCAGAGGCACGCCGGCATCCCCGTCACGGCCGACCCCTGACTTACTGCCGGCCGGAGCAGAGGGACCCCTTTACGCCTCTCTGGGGGGGGGGGGGGGGGGGAGAATTCCGTCCCCAGCCCCTCACCCTAAATAAAAAAAAAAGCGCTTTGCACGAATGCACGGCCGGGGGTGGAGAGACTCACGGTGCCATGCGGTGACAAATCAGGCGCGCCTCACTTCAGCGACGGTCGGCGTTGCTGCCGGGCCACCTCCCCTCCTCGGCTCGGACGCATGTGTCCCTGTCACCTCCAGAGCCTTCATGTCGGGGGGGATCGGTGCCCCCCTCCGTCGCCACCTTTTAAACGCGTCCAGCCGGTGCGTCTTATTTCAAATCCGCGCATCTCCGAGCTTCTCTGTCCTCCTAGGAGATTTTATTGTTAGACACAGAGAAAGAGGCACCGGGACGGTGTGAGATAAAAGCCACGCTGCTGTGTCGCCCGCTTTTTCTGCGGCTCTTTCAGCGGCGGAGGAGCAGCAGCCCGCCTCGGAGAAGTTGGGACATCTTTTGGTGAAGTTTTGCCTGGGCTTGGGACAATGGGATGCTAATGAGATTTCGGCAGGTAAGCGCCTGTTTCAGCAGGCAAAACTCACCTTTTCCCATATAGAAATTATTCCCCACTATAATATATTTTACGCTTAAATTCGCAGAGCCTCTATTATAACGTGAGGGGTTTGATTTAAGGCAGAAAAGAAGATGTCTAGTGATGCTGGACGTGTTCTTTCCTTGCACTTGTTTGTAAGATTATTTCTGGTGTATGGAAAAAATAACTTGAAAATAAGCGAGGAATGCGTGAAAAACGCGCATTTCATTTAAGGAGATTTTTTTTTTGTTTGTTTTAATTCCAGCTCATTTTATTTACTAAAGCGCCGATGCTCGTATTTACTTTATAGTTTCGTTAAAAATAGAGAAAATTATATGTGGCAAATAATAACTATAAATACCAGCAATCGAAAAAATGAAACTAAAAGCCAGGCGTATGTGTAAATTAAATAGTATGTATTTTTAAAGCCTGATATATATATTTTTTTTACCAGTATATTCTAGAACGGCCATTTTATTCCGGGAATCCTCCGCTATATCTGTGTAGGTAATTAATATTTTTAAAGCCGTTAGTGTTCGGCGATTTCGCTCATCAGTCGTAACGGACGCGGCAGCCGCGCTCTGCCGATTCGTTACAAAATAACGGACGACATCGGGCGGCGGCGACCGTTAGAAAAGGCTTCATTTCGGGATAAAGATGACAGAAAAACCGGCGTCCGCTGCGCTGTAAATTCAGCACACGGCCGTGCGAACAGAAATGATGTCAGTGCGTGTATTTATTGTCCCCTCGCCTGGTGACACGTCCCACAGGCTGACAGGTGACATCGTTTAGCGCAGGTACGACGTGTCCGGCCGGCTGGACGACTCTGTTTCAGGAGCCGCAGGACGGTGCATTTTATTCAAAAATATATATATATTTTTTTTTTTTCCGGATGCCGTAGCCTTCAGCGGTGCCCCGTGCGTATTCAGTACAAAGTTTGTGCGAAAGTGTGCGAATAAACATTACAATCGCGGCATAAAATTCGGGGGGGGGGGGGGGGGGGGGGGGACGAGAGGCACGCCGGGGGCGGGGGGGGGGCGGGCGGGGGGGGGAGGGGGGGGGGGGAGGCGCGCGGGCGGCGCGGGGGCCGGGGCGCCGGCGGCCACGAA
>JAACJT020000042.1:8360526-8375789 GCA_009936485.2 Gymnarchus niloticus
GACATAGAATTTTTACAGTGGTATGTGAATATTCTTGCATTTTTACATTGGTACATGAACGACATAGAATTTTTACAGTGGTATGTGAATATTCTTGCATTTTTACATTGGTACATGAACGACATAGAATTTTTACAGTGGTATGTGAATATTCTTGCATTTTTACATTGGTACATGAACGACATAGAATTTTTACAGTGGTATGTGAATATTCCTGCATTTTTACATTGGTACATGAACGACATAGAATTTTTACAGTGGTATGTGAATATTCCTGCATTTTTACATTGGTACATGAACATTCTGCACGTAGAATATAGACACCAGGACATTCCCCACCCTTCTCTGAGTTCGAAATGGACTCTGGGCTGGAAGTTCTGTGACTCTTTAGGTACGTGACTGTGGATAAAAATTTGCCTGAATAAAAGCACAGGTGGAAAATTGTGCCCAACCTTCATATCCAGTAGTTTAAATTAAAATACACAAGTTGCTTTATATAAATAAGGAAAAGGTAATGCGCTGTGGGCAGTGCAACAAATGTAGATGTTTGATGAGGACAAGGGGTTTTAATTAAATGTAAAAAAGAAAGGGTCATTTTTTAAATGTAATATTGTCCTGACCTTTTTAAAAGGGCAAAAAATCAGTTTGTTATCAAGTATTTATTAGACAATTAATAGTAACGATTGACTTAAGCATAGAATAATACGGCAGGAAGAAGAAAGAGCGAAACAGCAGGCATTATCCACTAATAATATCAAGAGTGATTTCCAGATGAAATGTAGCTGTTATCGGGAAAATGCTTAAAATGACTATATTTCTAATTTAAAAAGCTTTGGATTCTGTGCTACTTAATGCAGACCACAGAATATTCAAAGGAACTACACTCCCGGTAATGAGATGCAAAGTAATTAATAGGAAATCTCATTAGAATATTGTTTTGTAATTATACAGTTTATCACTATATTTAACGTCAACCATAATTGATGGCTTCTTTGTAGTCCAAACGAACAGGCCCATTCATCACGTTCCGCGCGGAGTAGCAGGCTCCAAACACCTTATAATGATTACATGTGTTTTTACCCGTGGGCACAGCACGCAAATAAACACTTCACCTCGCTTTCTGCTGTCCCTCTGTGGCTTTCAGTACCCCCATGACCCGCATTGTGTTGGCTGACCTTCCTGACATCACTGAGGGGGTGGAGCACAGCTTTTCTGGTTTTTGTTTGGCTTTCTGTTTGTTTTTTATTTTGCAGCTGAGGGGATACAAAATAAATATGAGGATATTTAGCACGGCACGTGTGTTTGCCGTGGTTTTGGTTTTCCTGTGACTAAGTGATTCACGGAGCCCCACCTCCATCGCGCCGATCTGGAAGAGGGCTGTGTTCACTGAGCATGCGGCTTCATTGCCACTGCGCCTCAGCCATGACTGTTTTGGAGGGCTGGGGTTTATTGTGCTGCTCAAATATGCTCTCTGCTGCTGAGCTTATGCTTCCACAATCTTAGACATTCCGTGTTTCGCAATCAGAATAGCATTATCCAGTTTTACGTATTTTGATCTCCAGTGATGTCAATCCAGGCCCCGCCCATCTGACGATCGATCGGAACCTTTTGCTTAACGACACCTCCAGCTCTGCCCAGGTTTCGCACAACTTGCCCTTAAACCACATGTTGTGCCCGTGGTTTTCGGCCCAAATTGGGAATTAATTGCCCGTTTTATTTATAGCGCGACTAAATGCTATGTTCCAAAGTTGGAAAATAAAAACGGGAGAAAAATGAAAAATGACAGAATTGGGGGCGGGGGCATGAATGCGAAACTGCTGCGGCGGAGACAGCAGCCTGGTTGATGAAAACAGCATCTGCATTCTGGGAAAGCGTGGAGTTGGGAAATAACACCGGGCTGAACGAATAAGGGCGGGAAGCACGGCGTGGAATGCCACTGGAACCACCGAGAGGCCCCCGATGGAGAGCTTCGGTGCCCATTCCACAAAGAGCTCTGTGGACGTGCTCCTGGCACCGCCATGCTCCTCTGGCACTCAGTGTCTCGAGTGGACGAGAGTTCACCGAGGATTTCCACCTGGATTACTCTGGAAGAGGCACAGCAGCCCTTGGCCAGTCTCAGGCCTGCATAGACGCCAGTACGGCCCATGAGCGACCCGGTCCAGATGCGGTATTGGCGGCAGTGGGCCAGACACATGCCCCTGATGTTTCTCATCCCTGGGCCGTTCTGCTCATCTGTCATCCATGGAGAATACGGTTTCGGCCTATCTAGCATTTTCTTGGCCGAGTGTCAGTGTGTGTATGTAGGTGTGTTTGTACTGTACGTGTGTATATATAGAACAGCTGATCATCAGCTAGAAACATCCACCACCAGCTACACACTTTGTTGGTCAAATGGCTTCGATTTCTTTTGACAAATGAGTTCGTATTCGTGTTTCTCTTTTGCATATTTTCTTACGCAGCAGAACAAAGACAGCCGCGGGAAGAACGTGCGAGCGGGTAGATGGGTGCGTGTTTGACACAGCCTCCTTTTCTCCTCCTGATTATCTGAGACGATAAGACTGTTTCCTGTGCTCCAGGCCCCAGCCCCCCCCAGCCTCCTTCTTTTCGTCCTCCGAATTTCAGACGACGAGCTCTCGTTGCTGTTGGAGAGGCGGCCATACTTAAGGAAAGGAAACTGAGGTCCTGGGTCCTTGAGAGCACAAGGACGCTGGTAACCCAATCCAAGGCTGTATGCTCCCCCCACCCAACAACACCGTTCATTGTCAGGAAGTTCCTTTTGTCTCAGCATCGTTGTCCCCGATCTGACGGTAAAGGGTGGTGCAGGAGTAGCCTAGGACTCAGGGGTTCTTCGGCAGCACTTGGCTTTTGGTGAAAGGAAAAAAAAAAACAGAATTAGTATCAGATTAGAGCGGGCCCCCGACTTTCCCAGAGGCCTTGGAGACGGGGTTGTTCACGACAAGTGTGCATCGTAAGCCCTGGCTTTAATTTTTCTGAGTGTTTTTGGTGGCCCCCCTCACGTGTTTCCCGGTGGTCCTTCAGAGACCAGGTGCTGGCAATTGTCTCCGGCGCTCTTTGCCTGGCTCCTAACGAGCTCCTGGGCCATGGAAGGCCTTGTTCTTCCTCCGGCCTGTTTCCATGCCGCCGTTTCATTAGCTCTCCGCTGGAGTGGAGGGCCAGTCTGGAGTCGACCTTTCATAGGTTAACGACGGATAATGCGGCACTTTCACAAAAGTGGGAACTCCCCCATTGCCTCCACCCTCTATACAATTTGAATACGTTTCTTCAGCCTGGGAAACTTGCGATTCCCGCCTGCTTTCTCCGGAAGATGTTTTTGTTCCCCTTTGTTCGGTACCGTGTTCCGCCGGACCGTCTGTTTTTTGTTTTTCGGCAGCGGGGGACATTGATGCGGACATTGTGATTCACCAATAATGTGCCTGCCGTCCCTGCCCAGTATCAATCGGCTTCTGTTTGCCGATGGATGATTTTCTTGTAGGCCATTATCTTTAATGAACACTGCCAAGCTCTTTGCTGTGTACTTCAGTTTTAGATCCACTTTACCAGTCAGCGGGACACTCTTGTTTTTGAATAAATATCCACAAAATTAATTAGTTGATAATGTGTTTGGTCGTTTAATGAAAATGACTTTTCCCCGTTATTGTTCTCCTTTTCCCACTTTACGGTCGAGCCCATACCTCTCCTCTCCCAGTGACACCATTACCCCATCTCCGCCTCAATTTTTACGTCGGCCTCTTTTGTGCGCGTCTGCCGTCCTGCCGACCAGGCGTAACGGAGCGGCAAATGCATACCACGTTTGGGATATCCATTTGACGATCCTGCTGTTTCGCAGTGGAAATTTTACGGAAAATTTCCACGTCTTCCACGACGGGACTAGAATCCTGATAGGTCCGGCCCAGTCCATCAATTCAGTCCTGGGGATCGTTCCGCCATCACGCAATTCCGAGGCATGGATTCCGACTGCTCAGCACTAACGACCTGCCCACCATCCCACCTGCCACCTCTCCCTGTCCTCCTGCTGTGGTTAGCTTATCACATCGACACAAGGGCACATTCAGAACTGCTCACCTTCATAATGAATTCACACCGCAGGGCTGCTCTTACTTACAATCACATGATATCCTTTTTTTTTGGGAGGTGCCCCCCCCCCGCCAGTGCGGATTGTCTGTCAGAATATCGCATCGTCAACAAGTTAACAAAATGCACTTGAAAATCCCTGAGAAAGTGCAATTTGTGTGCTGCAGAAGATGGAACTTCTGAGCGTAGAAAAGTAGGAGGGATGTTGGTGCTTGGCTTGGGTGTGTCGTGGTTTTATATCCCATTTATTACCAACTAAATTCCTAAGGTCATTCTGGTTATTAGAGGATTACGAGGCTTATGTCCAGCTAAGCTTGACTTTGTTTGTAGTGTGTTTTCTGCCTGTTGGCCACTGGAGGAGTAGTGGTTAAAAAACCAGGCTTGTGCCCCGAAGGCCATGGTTTTGAATCCCCAGCGTGGCTGTGGAAGCAGGGAGCAGCCTCTCAGGTACCCCAGCAAACACGCAGGCCCATGAGCCCGGAGAGGCGAGGCATCGTCACCAAGCACAAAATCCATCTGCTGAGCGGCCTCGGTGACGAGACGGAGTCGTTGTTAGCGGCCCCATCGTTAGCAGAGCGTGCAGCAGACGTGCCGCAAGCCGTCAGCTGTCGTGAGGCCCCGGAAGGCGCGGGAACAGCACGCACATGCAGTGTTGTTATGCCAGACATGTTCCCACGTCTCCTGCACCCTGCCTGCCTTTTTACGCCGATCTTCACATTATCCCCCCAGCTTGGCGAAACTCATTCCGAAATGCTGCCTCCCTCCGCCTCCGAATTAGCACGTTCTCCTTTTTTTCCCCCGTGAAGTGTGAATTGAATTGTGTTTAAGGGACTTCTCAGCCCGTACCTTCCGACCTGAAGGGTCCTCTGACAGCTATCGTCCTTATACGGTCATCATGGTCGACGTCCTCGACGAGCCCTGGCAGATGGAGTGCTCGATAATTTGCTCGACTGATTGATTTGTGTCTGCAATATTTTTTTTTGTTTGACGCATTTTGCTCATGCAGCCGAGAGATGCGCGTTATCTGCGGCCTCCCCACGAGGGTGACATCATCTCGAAACATGGCTCACCTCTCTTCAGACTTGTCTTTGCCGTTTGCTGCATCAGGCACCAGTAATTTATGATGTAATTTGAGGCATAATCGCTTCTCGCTCTGCTTGCTCTCTCATTCCCGGATGCCATCAGTCACCGGTCGCGTCCATGTTGGCGGGCGTGGCTCTGCCGCCTTTTTAACGGCATTAACGCGATTAAAATCAGCAGCTGTGCCCCAGAGTGCAGTGCTGCCGCGTGCAGAAGTCGGGCCTCCCTTTCCATTAGCCGGAGCACCTTTAAATTGTTTCGCTCTACGGCTGGCGAGGAAGCACGCCCCACTGGGCGGGCCACGGCGTTAACACTGCTGGGGCAGAGCTTAGCTTTACATTGGCTATGGTTACTTCCTGTTTTGTTTTTTTTTTTTTTAAAGAGGAGGGGCTCCGTTTGGTCAGGGGATGAGAGTGAAGCACCCAGGGATCTCCATCCAGATGACAGTTAGTTTATTTGTGTTAAGTGCACCTAACCACGACCGGACCTCCTGTTCCCAGTGTGGTGCTTCAACCCGGCTCAGTATTCCATCTCTCATCTCCAGGGTGTTCGATCTGATGTAGGACAAATCCGGTCAGGCTGTAAACATGCAGCTTGGCATGACTGCACCTTGGAAAGGACCCTCTAGCATTGTGACCGTGTTTCCCCTGGGAACTGGTTTGGATGAGGCACTTCCTGTTAACAGGGACAGGCATCTTCTGCTATTTCGTTTACAGTTTTTCCCCAGATGGCACTTGTTAAAATGTATTGCACGTAATGTGCGTTCATTAACACAGTCCCGTTAATTAAGGCAACTCTTGCCTCTGTGACCGCACCCTTTGTTCTGCCAGGCCTCGTTTTTTTCTCTGTGACGGGGGACCCAGGTAGATGGTCTTGGCTGAAAGTCAAGTCAAGGTGGCTGGATGAGACGGTTTGCTGTGAAGGAAGGCGGCGGATTCGGTTGGGAAACTCTCCGTCTGGTCTGTAGCCAGAAAGGAGTGCCTAGGTCAGGGTTCGAGTTTCACAGCCCCTCACCAAGTTCTGATTAGCTCCTCATGTCATTCCAGTGGGAATTAGGGGCGGTGTTGGTTTTCTGCCATCTGCTATACATTCTAATTATTTTTTGTGGCAGTCCTGTTTTCTGTTGTGGATGATTAAACAGATCCTGGGGCGGCTTGCGGAAATTGGACGGGACTCAAAACAATTAATGTATGGACAAAGAGGGGCAGTCCAGGACCCAAAACCGGTTCTATCACTCCGACGTGTCTCCTGGTTACAGCAGGGAGGGAAGTTCAGTTCAGAGTCAGTCGATGTAGGAGGAGCTCTGTGCTGAGTTTGAAACGCCATGGCAGCTCTGGTCGCTAATTTCCCCGGATGATACCCACGAGTCTCCCTGTGGATCGATTCCTCTTTCCTGGGTCCGTTTCATTCAGCCTATCACTGGCAGCTTCATTTAAAAGGGCCAGGTTGCAGCATTTGCCTTAGGGGTAAATAAGTACGAGAAGGCATCATGATGCCCATATCCTGAAAGTCCCCTGGTAGTGCTGGTTTTAATCTGCGGCTAGCTGCTCTCCACAAGCGTGAGCACGTCTGAACGATTGACTTCATTAACTGGACCAACAGGCTCGTTTTCCAAGGTAAAGGCATGCAATGTGACCGAAATGGACTTTTCCCCTTTCCCCGTAAAAATTCTGCCCATAAAAGCCAAGTAACCCATGCTGACATTCGTGGAATGCCTCGTAAATGTTCTTGTTACAAGGAGACCGTTGGCATTGTTGCTGGACAGGAAATTCGCTCGTAGTCCTTGGTGGTAGCAAATCGAAATTGCTGCAGCCGTGTTCCGGTCAACGCTGCGGTTGTCCCTGCACCGATCACTCTGGCTGTGACACCCTAGCGTTTGGGGACTCGTCCTGAATATCAACGGGCCTCCGCCCCATTACTGGAAGGATTTGCTCCACAGGTGGTCCATGGGAAACAGAAACGTCAGCAGGAGAGCGACGGCCAGACGATTAGGGGCTGAAAGCGACGCCCCAGGTGCAGGTCGACGTGGAGCTGGAGGTACGCCGATGGCGCTCAGAGATCGCTGAGCTGGCAAACGCAACTGCCGCTGTTACCGCTGCGATTTGGGGCGGACCGTTCGGTCCCATGACCTGTCCGTTGGGTCTAACAAGCGTCTTTTCTAGAAAGGCCAATGCTGGGTGGGGTCTAAATGTCCATCCAGGGCTGGGGGATGGTCTTCCTGAAATCTCCACCCCCCCACCACCACCACTCAACATGCAGCCAGACTCGAACACCGTCTCCTTCCATGTTTAAGTGCCGGTCTCCTGATTCCCTCTCTGCTGAAACTTGGTTTGGTGTCTGAGAAACGCGTTTTTTATTGCCACAAAGACCTTGACTGAAACGAACATTCCAAATAGCCATGAGTTTCCCGCCGTGCTGGATGGGCGCATCCTGGGTGTTTTCGCTAAGTTGCTCATCTCACTGTCAGTTTGCCTGCGTGACAGAGAATAAGTCAGCGTTACCTTAACACCATCACACCATTTTAAAGCGCAGCAATAGCGAGGATGACTAAAGAAGGATGAAAGCGTTTTCCTCTGTGCAACATAGCTGAACGTTATTCATTTAGACGCATGTCTGTAACGACAGTGGGGTGTGTATAAACTCTGAGAGAGGACGCGGTTTTTTCGTTGCGCCAGAGATGGTTTGGTGTAGGTGGTGAGTGAGGTGGGGGGGTATATAGCTATTCATTTGAAATCAGAACGCACGGGCCTAAGCTGCTCGCACAACGGCCTGTGAGTTCTGTGGAAACTCTGGGCGGAGTCCATGGTAGGAGGCGGTAAGAGGTGGGTGACGCTGCCGTTTGACGGTTCCATAAATTCCTGGCACTTTCCCCTCGCCGGCTTGCTTGTCTCCGCCGTAGTTCTTAAGGTGTTAACATATTAAGCTTAACACCTGTGTTCTTTGAAACAGCAAACTTGAGAAGGAAAGCTGCTCTCTCTCAGCCGCTTCATCTCTTATCGTGGTAATGATGAATCACCTCTCGGTCTTTTCAGGGTTAGTTTACCACGCACAGGTTAAGCGCAGCACCTTTACGTTTGCGATTGTCTGACTTTCTCAGAACTGCCGAAAGAAAGTTCAGATTGTGTAGAAATGTTTCTTCTGAAGAAGTAAGGCCCGCAATTCTGCAAGTGCTTTTTATGCAGAATGATCAGCGAAGGAATGACATCATCGAGAAACGAGATTCCGAGGAGATTCCCAACTGCCCTGCCTCTTAAAACGTGTGGTTGTTTAGAATCGCTAAAAAATATTAAAAATGCTAAAAATATAGACTGCCACATAATCCTTTCTTCAGCTCATTCCATTGTTCCCGGAATAAAAAAGCCATTAATCTATCTGAGGTTTAAGGGAATTAAAGGGAGTTTTCCGGGTCAGCATCCCAGATGAGGCCTCCTCAGCTTCAGGATTCATGCCATTCCATCCACATGCGATCTCAGGTCAGTGTTAGTGATGTCTATTGCTCTAAAAGAGGAGATCCCGGATCCTCTCCAGGCATCTATGGTCCATACGCCCCAATCTCGCTTCACCCTCCCCATGTTATTTTTCCCGATTCCCACAAATACACTTAAGTGAACTGGAAGCAGCGTGTTAGTGGCAGCCAATCGCAGGGGGTGCTCTTCTCGCGTGGGGGATTGCAGTCGCGTTCAGTTTGCCCTTAGTGGATCTGCTGTCACATGATCAGGCAAGGGCCCGTGCGACGTTTCCTTACCCAAAGAGAAATGAAGAAATCTCCCAGACATCTGCTGAAGGCAGAAGGAACCCAGCCTTTGATAGGCTGGACACTAAATAAAAATGTTGTTATGAAAATGCGTTGTGCTTTGGCCTTGACAAAGCTCAGTGCTGGCAATAGTTTCACAGCAAAGAGGAGAAAGGAAGACCATTCCTTCGACTACAAAACCTAAAATCGTGTTGCTTCAGTCATGTGTAACGTTTTCGGCAGTGAACATCACGAGGGGCCCGGGTCACCCACGTGCACGTGCGTTTGTGCCACGTGTACGCGGCCCGTCTGACGGGCTCGCTTCACTTAGCCGTTTTTCTGCACCGACGCCTCCGGTTGGCCGGCACGGTTCGAGACGCCGTTTGGGAGGCTTCCAAGATGGCCGCCAGCTGAGGATGAGCTGCGTGAGTGTGTAAATACATCCTCCAGGCCGTTCCAGGAACGGGGAAAAAAAACACTGAGAATGAGTCACAGGCGTCGGAATTTCATACATGTTTTCATATATCTTTTTAATGAGTGTTTGGCTGAGGAACGTTATAAGAGGTTATGTGTATAAAATAATGTCTGTAAAAATGTATGACCCTAAGTTTGGCTCGCATACTAAATGCATAGCAATAGAGCTGCATGTCGAAATAAGTAAGCTCAGTCTGTGACAGTGTCTGCCCTGGTACAAGACCACCCCCATAACTCCGGCCTCCCCTCCGTCACTCCTCGGGTCGATCTCCAGCACTCGCTGCCATCTGCGGAGATACCCGGCCGCAAGACTTGTGGCAATCAGACCTTTTTTTTTTTTTTTTCTTCCCAGGTAATGACCACTACATTGGAAACGAATGCTTAATTAATCATGCATGGCCACGGGACGACCTTGCGAGGAGATATATCACATTCGTCTCTCTGCATATTAATTATCAATGAGGGACTCGCCGTTTTATGAGTGATTTCACCTTGCAAATGTATGCTGAAAAAAAATGGCTTTACTCGACTGGGTATGAGCAATGGCCGAGGCAGTCTGCAGTTACTGAGATGCTCCCCATTTCCTGGTCTTCACCCCAGGCAGGTCTACCAGCCTGTTTTTATATGCTGTAACCTTAATGTTGGCCAAACAAACATGTTTATGCCCACAGGAAAACGGTGTTGGAGTGCCACGTCGTGTAGGGTTAAAAAAAGATGGAACTTTTAATGCGATCTCCAAGTCGCGTGTTTCCACCTTGTTCATGCAGTGAGTCACGCACAGCTAGTCTGTAAACAAGCATCATTCACGGTCTGCTCCCTGGATTAAATTTACGGGCTAAGGGATGTACCTTAAGTTCGTCCTTATCTGAATGTGCACCTCTTACTTGTGTGCGTATGTCCTGTGAAGTCTCTCAGCTCTTCAGTCTGGATTTGTCCTCTTTAAAGGGTACTCAAAGATTAATAATTTGGCACAAAGACATGGGACACCGCGCTCTTAATTTGACGTGTTTGCAGGTCACCGTTTAATCGGATTTAGTTCTAGAAACTGTCTGGAATAAACGGCCCTGCCGTACTCAATGTGACGATTCGGGTTTATGTCTGCGTGCGACTCATCTCAGGAAAATATTCAAGCAATCTGTTAAGTGCTTTTAGCTGGTTAGCAGAAGCCATATTAACTGATTGATTTATGTCACTGCAGTGTTAAGGTGCAGATTCATGACTTGCCCAAATGTCTAAACAGGAACTTCACCTTTTAAAGGGATGTAAAGTCTGCAGTGAAACATATATAATGAATTACACACTATAGTTTATATAACGTCCAGGATTTCTGTGGTGCTCTCTTACATGTGACTCGCTTCCCAAACTGACTTCTGTTCCCGCAGCACTATAATAGCTCAAAAATGACGCAAATCGAAACGGTCTGGTGGCTGTAACCATGAAGCCGGATGGAAAATAGCGAGGTTATGCTACGCTGCAGACATCTTAGACGTGTTCCCGTCGTGCTGGGGCGCAGCAAAGCTGTAATGTATATTAGCTACATATGTTCACGGAACCACAGATGGTCAAACAATCCTCCGTAAGGTGAAAATGGTTTATTCTGCAGGCTGTGATTGGCGGGGGGCACTCGAGAAAGCTGTAGGCTTTGGAGCAAAAGGTCGTCACTTTACATTTGTAATTCTAGTTTGTGCACTGTTGGGGCGGAATGCAAGAAACTTGCAGATATATGTTAGCGGGACAGAGTACCTCTGGGGCACAGAGAAAGATTAATTCCCTGTTAAATATCCTGCCATTTGGGTTCCGCAAAGCCCCTGGTGCACTGACCTTTGGGATGCCAACAAAGTCCCACCAAATCCACAAAATCTGGAGTTTGATGGCCTCTTCAGAGACTTGGGTCCCCCGAAGGATGAAAAATCATCGCGGCGGGATTTTTCTGCTATTTAATACATCGGGGGGGGGGGGGATTGTTTTACGGTTTGGCGCGCTGCGGTTAGGGAGGAATGGCATGGGACAAGCAGTTCTGTCAGGGGAGTTCATGCTGGAGTGAGACGTTCCTTTTTGGAGAAGGTCCACTAGGCCTCGGTAGGCACCTTAAACGGGCATCAGGAAATGGGGATAAGCCAAGCATCACTGGAGACATGACTCTGTATGTGCAGTTAGTCACTGGATAGTTTCCATTGTCTGAAACCCCGAGGCTCAGCCCCTCTTCTGGCTCTGGACCCTGTAACACCCCCCCCCCACACACACACACACACACACACACACACACTCACACAATATTCCCTTGGTGTTATTCAAAGGCGGCGGGTCGCGTTGCAAACACGGATCAAGTTGTTTCCTGTTTCCGTCAGACATGTTGTCGATTACTTGCTGTGCTCTCACGGACAGGGCCGCTTCCTTCAGGAGCAGGACCCGACAGCACCAGTATCAGTGGCGCTAAGGAACAAGAAGACCTTCTGATTGATTTGTGGATATCCGATAATGAGAATCCCCAGATTCTGCCGTAAAAAGTAATGTCCCGCGTCAGGGACCAGACACCCCTCTCACGTGGAGTTCTTAAGACAGGCTGCTGCACTCGTGATCTCAGGCTCATCCTGACCTTTGACCCCATGCTTACAGAAGCGGCACAGGTTTCAGCATGTTATCTGTACGCAAATTAAAGACTGAGCTGTTTTCTGCTTGTATTTTTAGTAGAGCCGTGTGGTAAAGTATAACATAAATCTTTTGTCAACAGAAACATCTTTGCAAATTTTGTGTCTTCAGTGGTGCCGTGATATAAAGACTTTGGAAGTGGCGATGTTGGTGTCACTGGCAGAAGAAATTGAGGTTTCTTTAGATATTTCAGTACTTTGAGTTCCTGGGTTCTGTGTAGGAGTCTGTATTAAGACTGTCTGTCTGTATGAAATCTCAGAAGAGACCACACTATAGCTTTGTGGTATTGTTCCAATGGTCAACATTGCGTGGGAGATATCTAATACTTTTTCTACAGTTTCTGTCCACAATTTGGTGTCCTATCAATCGTCTGGAAGGTCTGGCATGTAGAGCTGATCAGCCACACTGTGCTGGATGGAAACGTTCTTCTAAAAATCAGACACTTGGTGTAGGACCAGCTGGTGTTGGCTAAGGTAGAATTTTGCTATGTCAGTCAATACCATGTCTTCAGTACATTGGACTGAGCCTGTAATGTGGCCGGCAGAGAAACGGGCGGCAAGTTGTGGCTCAGCCGAATTGAACCGATCCGTGGGCTCAAGGAGAATCGCTTGCAGTCAGGAACGCTTTCTCTCGAACGCATTGATTCCAGTTTGCACCAGCGTCAATTTGCTTAGTGGCCATCTTAGTCAGCTGTTTTTCGGATAGCAGTGTTATCGGATAATGGGCGGGCTTCAGGATTTAGTCCGATGAACTGGTTTTTCACACCAGGAAACGAGTAAAATCGCTCTGCTTTGGACAAACACTCTCTCCTTTGATGGGACTAACATGATGTTGTCTTAGTAACATCATACAGAAGAATAATGGAGAAAACAGACTTTATCAATTAGAATTGTTTGGGTGACCGTGGGTCTGGAGATGAGTGTCGATCTGTTTTCAAGGCCTGCTTCTTTGTCTCCGTTAACCAGAGCCAGTGGAGGGGGGGACCAGCCCCCTCATCATGGGCTCCCTCACACAACGGACAAATCATTTTTCATGACTCCTAATTTCACTGGGCTATGGGAGTTAACTGGCTTATCCTGGAGTCTATGGTAACCCGGGGATTTTGCAGACACCATCTCTACACACACACACACACACACCCACACACATACCCTGAAGGCTTGATCTGAATGCGTTACTGCCTACCCACCATTGTACGCATAATAAGACGTATGTTTGCATGTTTACTGAACTCCATATCATTGGATGCTGAGGGTGTGCGTGTTGGGGTGTAAACCAGACAAACCGCATGTTTACCATCTGAGGCCGCCCAGTTCACGGTGTGTAGTACAAACCTGCCTCCAAACACGGGACATTACACTGCAGCTACGCGTTACAAGGACCCTCGTGCCGGCTCGTTCTCCTCCATTAAGAGCACATCGAGCGAAGACCACATTCTCCAGTTCGCTCCAGTGTGACCAGATGGAAAAGCTGCTCCTCTCGGAGTGTGATCCAAACCTGCCGAGTCTACGTGGGCGTCTCCTGCAAGGACAAGTCTTCCTTAGCCTTCCGTCGATGGTGCGGGCTCTTCAACCCCTTTACCACGGCTGTTGTGTTTTCTTGTCCTGATTATACAGACCATAACGTACCTGATTACCAGTACCCAGCTGGAGGACTGAAAGTTACACGCTTCTACTAATTAGTTTGGAAACCAACAAAGAACTTCAGTTAAAAATATATTTATATATTTTCATTTTATATACATATATATATGTTTCTTTTCATAGCAAGCTCTCCTTCACTGTGTTAATTAACTACGGGCAACAATCCTTATGGCTCATGGACAGAGTCCAGTACACAGATTGCAATTATTTTTGTTTAGGACTAATTTTTCTCCCCTTCTTGATTCATTTAAATTGTGCATCTGTGTTGATAACGAGCCTCTCCACTCTTGACGTGGGTGACGGTGTCACGGAGCTCATTTGGTGTCACCGCGTTTGCTTCCTGTTTTTCTTCTCTGGGTCACGTTTACTCTCGGCGGTAGTCGGGTTCTTCCTGAGAAACCCACGTTCGGACCCCCAGCGTCGCGATGCTGAAGGTCACCCAAGGTGCCTTGTATGTGGGTGCACCCCCCCCCCCCCCCCCAACCTGTGCTTACAGTCGCTGGGAGACATTTCACTGGGTTTTGATGTATCACCACTGGGGTCCCCGACACCATGTGTTACCGTAAGCAACGGAACTGGTCGATGGCGGGGGTCACGCTGTACTGCTGTCTGACTCTGCCCAGCCTGGTGCTGACGATTCCCACATACAGATGTACGAAGCGGTGAACAGATATTGACTCAAGCTCGTCTCGCTGGTTCCTTCTCCAGAGTGAGTGCTGATTGGTCCCCTGGTTTCACATGGGCCATGTCCTGCTAACGGTCACCGCTGGGCAGCCTCGTCCTATTGTTATTTTATTGCTTAGCTGACATTTTTATGTGAAGTTGCCTGCAGTTTCCACCTGTTATACTGGTGGATAAATACTGTACAATATAATGACAGCCCCCCCCCCAGACATTGCAGATACAGCACGGTGTCTTTTATAATGAAAAGGTAGAAATCCAAGCCTGTGTAGGCACCTGATTATATCTGCCGGCTGAACTACTAACCTCGTTTAAGCACCGGTCAGCATGTAAGCGGGCCTTTGGACATCCTAAGGTGCATGTTGGTATTGCCATTTCTTTCTTTTTCCAACATGTCGCCTTGCTTTTCTGTTCCCATCGTGCAGTGTACCATAAGCATCAAGTAGCCACCTGAGCCTTCCAGGGCTTCACAGCGGTGGGGAGGGGACTGTTGTAATTTGAGAGGGGAGGTATCATGTCTGTCAGTGCCATCTTAACTCCACAGCCACCAAACCACCGGTTCAAGAATGGTCGCTCTTCTCCGTTTTCGTACGTCTAACACCAACGCCCTTGCAGTTTCTAAGTGCCTTACTGCTGGTGTAATAGCATTTAACCCTTCGCCCCCCCAAGCCGGGGGCCAGACAGGCGGCACGGTGCCAGGGCTCTGGGCATGGCTACAGTGTCCATGTGTTTGGCTCCTGCCCCTCAACAGGATGGAGTCCCTTCTTTGTCACACCGCATGCTGGGGTCATCTTTGATGTCCAGACGCCTGGGAACCCGCTCCGCCCCCCCCCCCCCCCCCCCCACCCCCCCCCCGCCCCCCCTTTTCACCTTTCCCCCCCCCCGCGGGAAAAAGGGGGGGGCTGTTCCCC
>JAACJT020000042.1:8382095-8414123 GCA_009936485.2 Gymnarchus niloticus
GGAGCGCCGGGTCGACGCGCGACTTAGGCGTGGAAAAAAAACGCCCCTCCCCGACAGAAAAGACTGCCATTCCCCCGCCTCCACCCCCCCCCCCCCCCGCTTTGTTATCTCTTCTTTGTCAGTCACGCTAGTAGATGCCAGTCCCACTCTGTCTGTCCAAACGAAGCCCCACCAGACACTTTTCCCTGCAGACGATACATAAAACTTTCAGGACGTGATAAATAACATGAAACATTCCCTCTTTAAACTGCGTTTTCGGGGGAGAGGCGTAATTGTTATTCTAAATTACTAACAAGTTCTTTCATTTAGGTAGTAGCGACAGAAGCGATTAAAAAAAAAAGAAAACAGACCTGTACCGTGAAAAACGAGGTCTGCTTTGGCTTACAGAAATTGAAAATGCTGATTAGTTTCATTTTATCCCCATCCAGAAACGTTCTTTTATTGTTAATTTAAAAAATTAATTGTGGCGGCCTGAAACAAAATGTAATGACCAAAAGGCAAGCTCAGACATTACTTTGTGTTTATAATTGCTGTGCGTGGCTGGTTTTATCAACCATTGGGCTGGGTTTCTCTCCAGGAACCCGCCATCTGCCATCATCAATCAGTAAATCAAACTGATTTGTGAATTCCCCGCAAATTGAATCGTCAGAGATCTCAGGGATAACTTTACGCAGGGGAGCGGAGGCAGGATGGAAGCCGCCAACAGGATATCCTGCGACAACCTGGTGCAGGCCCCTTACCTGGGTAGAGACGTATAGGCAGCTATGATTGGCTCATGGAGCTCAGCTGTGGGTTCGTATCCAATCAACTCCCAGAGTAGGAGGGAAGACCGATCATCTGGCAGATCAAGACCATCTCTGGCAGATCTGGGCAGGAAGTGGACCCCACTGAGTCTGGGGAGGGAACCTGGTCACCCCACCGCCACTTATTGAATCCCAAGGCCCGGTCCACTTACCGTACGGTGGTCGAACGTGAAAAAAATCTTCAGCTGTTGCTACTGTCACCACGTGAGATGGGGGGGGGTGTTGTTCGTTTGGATTGCCGCTTCAGCGATGAGGAGGAGGAAGAGACGAGGAAAGGGAAAGAGGGATGTCAGCAGTTTTCCACAGCAGCTGGAGTTGCGTTTTCACTCGGGTTGGGTATTCGCGTGCCAATCGGTGTCCGCCGCTCCCTAATCCCGTGTGATTCTCTTCGTCAGGGCTGTGACCGCTGTCATCGGCGTCACCGTGTCCACACTATCTGGGAGGCTCCCCCCCTTTTAGGCTAGCCCCGCCTGTTATCAGGCTCCCTGTTTCCACGGCCGTGGCCCACTGAGGGAATCATGGGAACGGATCGGCGCCATTGCGATGGGCACACCATGTAACTTTTTGCCAACAAACCACCCCCCCACACTCCTGCAAATGCCCAACAATCCAACGTAGTGTTGGGGCTTGGCGAGGTCATGGCTAGTGGGCTTCGATTCTCCACCTGAGCCGGAATGCAGCCCTGGAAGACAAACAAATCAAAGGCACAACAAAACACTGAAGAATTTCTGAGAGAGTTTGTTTGTTTGTTTGTTTGTTTACACACGCTGTGAAGCAGGGCCTGGCTTTGTGTTGGGGGAGGCCAGTGTACCTAACTCAGGGTGCTGCTCAATTATTTAAGCCCTCTGTTCATATTCAAAACCCCCAGTGTGCTACATGTGTGGAGCTGTGTAGCACGGACGGAGGCATGAAGCTGTGGAGCCTGACTGGAGTCTCAGAAGAAAAAAAAAAAAAAAAAACATCCGGCTTCATCAGATGAAGAGGATTTAACAGCAGGCCGCATGTGGATCTTCCAGAATCGTCGGTTCTTTATTGGCAGTGCCGGCGGAGGACTCCCCTCAGCCGGAGCAACCTCTCTGTAATCAGCCAGCTAGGCATCATCTTCCATTCTGACACGCAGACGTCGTGCAGCATTTGCACAAAGTCCTGAGCGGCTTAAAATAAAAATCTCTGTGTAATGGGTGTGTACAGGATTTACACCTCCCCCCGGATTACTTTTAGCCCACGGAAAGAGGGGAAAAAGTTGGCTGGATTTAAAGTTTGTTATCGTGCTGCGGTCTTGTACCAGTCATCTTTTTCTAATGCTCACCTCAGGGTGATCCGAGAATAGCCAGGCTGGGTGGGGGCTCCGTGTGGTGGTCTCGTAAGCGACCGGACCACCGGGTCCCCATCCCCTCGTGTCACATCTGCCCATAATCAGCCGAGGAAGGAGACTAAAGATTCAAAAGGCTCGTTTTAAAGAATATAAAATCCTGTGGCGTAAATAAAACCGAATTAATAATTTTCAAGTGAAATCAGCTTCATCACCATAAAATAATGTCACCATCAGATGAGCAACTTCTCTTAGTTTACATTTAGTTAAACTTCTTATCAGAGTATTGAGTGAGTTGATGGCACTAAATTTATTGTTACTGTTAGCTTATTTGTCCAGATAGTTATGAAAAATTTCATATTGGAATTGGCACTAAAATACTTAGATCTTTTGTATATTATAATGTAACAGTGTGATGAAGTGGTAAGAGGAAAATGTTTGTGAGAGTATGTGAGGTATGTGTCCAGGGTGGGGCTGGCACCTAAGACGATCAGGGGAGGGCCAGGGGGCTTCAGAGGGCCGCCCTGGGACTGTCTGCCCCTGTATGCCCCGTCAAGTGCCAACCATGCTTGGTTTCAACGCCCGTGTGGCGTTTACTTTTTCCTGCAGGGCACCAAGGTGAAGACGGGACAGAAAGAGGTGGCTGTTGTCATATTTAGGGGGAAGAAAAACAAACATTTGGCCGAGTCGTCTCGGACCACGGCCCTTCCTCGATTTGGGAGGGTAACCGGAGAAGAGGCTCTGTAAAATACGACGTTAAAATTGAGCGTGGAGGCCGCAGACCTGCTCTCAGGGACGCTTCAAAAAACGGGCAGCCAAAAAGCAAATGAAAGCAGAGTGATGATCAGAGGGGAGAATTAGACGGAGAGGAAGTTTTGCTAATAAACACGTGAAGAGCCCCCAGGGTCCCTCGCTGCTTATTACACTGCTCTCATGGATTAGTGCTTCTTCTCCATCCCAGGATGCTGCAGGTAGATTTTATTAATTCTCCCTCCTGCCTGAGCTTAATGAAAGTTTTCTCTACACCCCTCCCCGGGTTTCCTCTTCAGATGTTCTGATTCGTTTCAGAATGTTGTTTAATGGATGTGTCTAAATTATCACCAGCGACCGATACACAACAGGCGAGTCGGGGGGGGGCAGCTATCAATTAAGACCCCCCCATAACAAACTTCCACGGGCTCCCCCAAATTACGGATTCGGAACCAAATGGCCCTCTTTGGTCTGCCGGTTTAGGCCAGTGAACACGGGGAAAATGGTTCAGGTTTTGAGGGTTCTTGCAGATAAAAGCACTGTCTGAACGTCATCCTCTCTCTCCTGCTTTTCCAACCAGGTAGTCCCTGAGTCGAGAGCTGGGCGGAGCCTGTGGTGAGCCCCGCTCCCTCCCCCACTGGAGTGTGTAAGTGCGTGGATACAGCATGCCCACAGCATGGAAGTGAAGGAGCGTAGGCCGTACTGCTCACTGACCAAGAGCCGCCGCGACAAGGAACGGCGGTACGACGGCACACCGGCAGACTCGGATGAGTGTCGCGTGCCTACCCAGCAGTCCTACAGCTCCAGCGAGACCCTCAAGGCCTTTGATCAGGACTCGTCCCGACTCCTGTACGGGGGTCGCGTCAAAGAGATGGTCCACCGTGAAGTGGACGAGTACTCACGCCAAGGTGGGTCCCCGCACACTCACCGCTCAAGTGCCTTCAGAACAACCCACCGGGGCACCAGCTGAGTTTGGCCAGTCTAGGAAACCTTACACTTCATACAATGAGAGCATTTTTCCCATAATGCCTTCATTGTGATGCCATGAGTTGATTTTTGTTGCTTTTATAATATTACATTTATGAAGACTGTTGGGGCTGCTCCTTCGAGCGCCATGGGACAGCAAACTTGGGCTCTGACTTGGCTGGCCTCCTCTCTTGGCAGCTCCATGTCCACCAGCTCCCACCAGGCATCAGGCATTCTGGCGTTCCGTGGCCACTGCTGATTTTTCCAGCATGTTGTATAAAGCACATCCGTTTCCAGTGATTTCTGAAACACTGGTGCCCCTTTGACGGGTGGTCAGCTGGTAGGTAGGCAGGCAGGCAAATAAATAAATAAATAAATAAATAAATAAGGCCCGTTTCGGTCGCTAGTGATCCACTTCCGAGAGAAAATTGCCCGGCGAATTAAAAAGGAGAATTAATTAACCTGCCTAAACTAATTTACTGCAATTAGCAATTAAATAACATACAGTAGGCGGGGTTAGGTAATTATCATCAAAGTATAAAAGCATATCTGCTGTGAAGTTAAAACTATTAAAACTATTATTATTATGATTAAAATGACGGGAAGTGATTAGCACAGCCCACATTTTAAAAACTGTTAAGAATTCCACCCCTGGTTCATCGCCGGTTTATGAGTACAACACAAACGCAGTTAATACTTTATAAATATTTGAGCGAAAGAGCGTAATTACTTAATTGTCTTATCTTTATTTTTTCATTGTATGTAAATTGGTGTTCATTTAAAATTAATAGAATTTTAATTGAACTACACTCGGTATCTTAGTAATTGCTTCTCTTGCGAGGCGTTTCTGCTCCATTCCTAAGAGCGTCGGTGCCCGCTCCTGTCCCCGTGCTCCGTCGGTGCCCCGTCCACGTCGGTGCCCGCTCTTGTCCCCGTGCCCCGTCTCCGTCGGTGCCCGCTCTTGTCCACGTGCCCCGTCTCCGTCGGTGCCCCGTCCCCGTCGGTGCCCGCTCCTGTCCACGTGCTCCGTGTCGGTGAGCCCGAAGCGCGCCGCTTCATCTGAAAGGCGGAACGCCTGGCGTTTCCCTACATATGAGTATTAGTATATGATTATTAGTAGCTAGATTGGCTTTGACATTGTAATAATCCGCATTGGCTGCATGTGGAGAAGCAGGGAGAAAATGATTAAGGAAAACCTGAAGAAGCTTTTCACCTTGAAATATCGATAGTAGCCGCCCGCTAATTTATTTCCGCGTAATTGCGACTGCATTCGGCGGTAATTCGATTACTATGAAGGCAAAACTGAAACGCGAGGCATTCGCTTATTTTTATTGTTTAATTACAAATCTTATAATTAGCCAAAATAATAATTGTAGCTGTTTAAGATAATAGCCGCGCCTATTAAAGTGAGGTGGGGGATGGCTCTGAGGCTAAGAGTCTGGCTTGGCAGCTATTAGGGTTCATGTGAAAAATTAGCCCGGATCCTCGGTGAAACGGCCTCTATTTGTCAGGCGAGCCGCCGCCTGCTCCGTAAGCACCCTGAGACACGCTGTTGCTCTTGATTTCTCCCCTTTTCTCGGCGCACACTTAAGAATGAGGTTAATTTCATGGAGTTATGTATCTGTGGCAGAGGCTGCAGTTTACGCCTCGGATTTAGCAGATCTCCGTTTTTAACCCGCGGCAGAAGCCTATTTTAGTGTCGGGGAGACTCAAAGTCACCAAATGAAGAGGTATCACTGGTATTTAAGGAAATGGAAATAGTTTGCACAAAATCATTAACTTTGGGCTGAATGAATTATGCATCCAAGGATTAATTTTTTTATTATAATTCTCCACAAGGAGAATAGGAGACATTTGACTCTGCGTGGGATCTTTAGCCAAATCTCTCATGGAGATTTATAGAGATTACCACTCTGCTCAGTTTACCTTGATTTTTCTAACTTTTTATTTCATAACTGGGACACAAACGACTGCCATAGCTGCAGACTGTGATTATCACAAATAATTTTGAAAATAAAAATAAATCTTTTCGGCTCCACCTGAGTTTCTCATCGTGTGAATATTTACTCGATACCAGATATATATTAAACATTTTAACAGCTCTGTCGTTCTGGCCTTTTTTTTTTTTGCTGTTTTCACATTTTATAATTAAATTTAATTGTTGTGCTTCATTAAAACAACCAACCCTCATTTTAAAATTATAGGTTAAATAACGCGTTTAGTTTAATGGATTGCGGATACATTAAATGTTTTGTAAATCGATTTCTTAAATGAAAAATTCGAGATTTTTATTAAATTGTTTTCCTGTTAATTGCTTGAGTTTTCATGCCAAACAGGCGTATATAAATAAGAAAGGCGTGCATCTTCCTGAGCTCAGGGCTGCTGTGGGCTCCTTTGCTGACTCCGAGCTTGAGCCTCTTCAGAGTCTCTTTATTTCGGGCTCCTTTCCTTGACTTTTTGTAACATACACCCTCTCGGTTTCGAATAACATCCGACCGTCTATTTTTTCCTGGGAAAATGACCAGGGAGTCAGTCTGTCTGAATCTGTATGCAAACTGAAAAGACTTGATTTTTTTTTCTCATGCAACCGATTATGCTGAAATCGGCCGGCATTGATGTTCATGCAAAACGGTGTGCAGCAAAATTGCCGAACGGAGATGAGCGCTAATCTGAATTTGTGGAGTGTGGATTAATCAGGGCCGAGGTCAGCAGCTAGAGCTCCTTATCTCATTCTCATTGGCTAAACTCTTTGAGATGAAAATTAGGAGAAAAGCATGTACGACTGGTGGAACTTGGTGTTGTGAATTATTTTGATTTCGCGGGGGCATTTTGCGTCCAAATTTTGTTTTATTTTATTTTATTTTTTTAGCTGAACGGCTTATCTGCAGTGACTTTTCACGAGGTGTTTCTCTTTCGCGCGCTGCCGAAACGCGCGCGGAGCCCGAAGCGCTCGCGCGCTCCATGAAGCGCTCGCGCGCTCCTCCGACGGCGGTGGTTTCGCAGGTGGTCGCGCGCGTCACGTACCGGAGAGAAGGGGGTCACCGGCTGGAAACGATGTTTACAGAGCTACGGTGTTTGGCCTCGGGTTCAGGTCATCCTTAAGGCTTCGTTTCTGTCAGCTGACAGACATTTTCAAAAACGCTGACACCCCCCACCACCACCACCACCACCATCCCCAGAAGGGCCCATTTACCTGTCAGTCCTTTATTTGTTTTAACACCCGAGAGGCTTCTGGAGACCCCGACGACCTGGAAGCGAGAACAGCCTGAGGAGGGTCACTAAGCCACAGTCCAGGGAACGGGCACTGGGGGAGGTGGGAGTCAGAAGCACAGAGCGCTCGCACCTTAGGAGAGCGGCTGGATGAACATTTTAGGGAGGCGGAGATAAGTGACTGCAAACCAGCGTGTGGGGCAATCTTTCAGAAAGACAGAGCAGAGCCCATTAGGAACCCTGCCTCCCCCCCATATGTAAATACACTCTGGTGTGAATGGTTCGGCCGCATGTCAGAGCCACTGCAGGGTAGACGGTGGTGTGACGTGGGACGGCACCGATGTCAAGGTGAGGCGTGCATGACACTCTCCCACAGCTCTCTCTCTCACAACGCTGCTAGAGGACTCTGGGCCGCCAGGATGGGTACAGGCATGGCCGCCGTGCGTCGACGCTGTTAATCCGGCAAATTGGAGCTGCTAACTGTTCTGGGTCTCTGTCTGTCCTCCACCCCTCACAGGACAGAACTTCAGCCTGCGACAGCTGAGCCTCTGCGAGCCTCCGCCCCCTCGCCGAGCACCCGGCTTCTGTACCGACATCAGCCTGCCCCACCGCGGATACTCCGTGGGCCCAGGCTCTGACGCAGATGGCGAGGGCGAGCGGTCACTGTCGCCGGAGCGCGCCATGCGGCTGTGGGGCCGGGGTGTGAAGGCTGGCCGAAGCTCCTGCTTGTCCAGCCGTTCTAATTCTGCCCTCACCCTGACGGACACGGAACACGAGAACAAGTCCGACAGTGAGAACGGTGAGTTTCCTCTTGCGGGGCCGTGTGCCGCACCCCTCCCCGGAGAATCGAATCGTGGGCTCGAGTCGGCAGCTGGGCCGGCGCCGTCCCGCTCGCCACGAAGTGGTGACCCCATCAGATGAGTAGTGGGTGTGTCCAGGATTAGGAGCTTAAGCAAAGCCTCTGATTGGTGGAGTCAATTTGCCCTGACAGGCAGTGCCTGGCTGCGTTTGTGGGCCAGTGGAGGATTTAATCCCCGTTTGATGAAGAAACTGGAGGACAGCACGTGGGACAGGCCTACCGGCTCTCCGGGAACATGTGAAGAAATTTCTGATAAAGCCCCCCCCGTGATGGGCCGCAGCGTAACCGGAGACGAGCGAGTGCTCCCTCGCCGGGACCTCGCAGGTGCTGGGCAGTGTGGGGAAGGCCGACGGTGCCGCACAACGTCTGATTATACGAGCTCAGATCTGATCAGGTCTGAGTAGCAGACTCAGAGACACGTAGATTTGGGAACAGAGGTCTAAAGAAAGCGGGGCAAAATTTGGTGTTCAAAGTGCAGTTTTCAGCTTTGAAATGTTTTCAAATTGGGCTTATTTGTAAATTTATTCTGTATTTTTTCCTCAGATGAAATTCTAGCAGTAATAAAAAAAAATATTAAATTGTATTCAAAGATGGCAAACAGTTTAATGTCTTTTCCGAAAGTGCTGTTTTCCTTCTAGGAAACTTGAGTCCTGAAGTTTTCAGCATGACAGATCCCATACAGGTGTTTCTGAATTAAGTAACAGAGTGGGGGGGCAGTCTTGTCAGTAGGAGCGAGAAATATTTTTCTTAATTAATTCTGTCTGAGCGGGATAAAGTGCTGAATTTGCTATCTTTTTTTATTCTTTCAGAAACGCTCGCTGCGATTAAAATTCCGATTTTGCCAAACGCTGAGCTTCAGGTGTTCAGGAGCCAGTGTTATACTGCATCGTTAGCTGACATAACCCCAGGGGGCTGAGTGCACTTCACATCTACAAATTAATATTGTTTATTATCTCATTATTTCATAGCTGCATTTTAGGCCAACATTTAAAGCTGTCTCAGAAATTGTGAGCTGTACCATTTAGAGAAGGATGCTTAGAGGAGTTTGGTCATTGGCGGCTTGTGCGGTCAAGACATTATGTGGAATGGCGATGGTCTCAAGTTGAGAGACTGGAGCCGCTAATGAGTGGTGGATCTGGGCCATTAAAATCTCGGAGCTGATTGGTTAATGTGCCAGTCCTCAAAATGACAGCAGCCATCATCTGTTATTGTGTTCTGTGTTTTCTCATGTGCTGGCAGGTAGAAGACGACTGTCTTTACTTTGCCGTAGCCCACAGCTTCCTTCGGAATATCGCTTGATTTCTTGGGATGTGTGAATCCGTTGGAAGCCACATCAGGTCATCTGACCTGAAAATCGATTTTTTGTTCGTATCAAACATGACTGTTGCTGGGCAGGTGGGGGTGAAGCATGGCTCCAAGGGGAAAGCTGCTCTAAAGTAGAGGGAGGTCTCAGTCTGACGAGCGTGGGTTTGAAAGCACTCCGAAGGTTTTCCTTTTGTTTACCCGAAAACATAAATGGTAACGTAAGCCGTGACTGAATATCATCTTTCCCGGAAACTCTCCTGTAGGTCAAAGCCCAGGTTAGCTGAGGTCCTGCTTTGGGTTGGAATCTTGTGTGTCTGTGTGTGTGTGTGTGTGTGTGTGTGTGGGGGGGGGGGGGGTTGTGAAGTAGCACTTAAAGGGGCTGATATCCGAGATCTGTGTGCATCCCGGCACCATGGTGACGACCTGACCACACCGCTGAAATCTGTGTGGTGGAACCAGGGGGCTGGATAAAAGTGAAACAACTCCAATCACGCATCCTGCCCCTGATGCATACAGGTGCTGAGAGGGGCAGAATGCCCTTAATGACCCCTAAAACCCTCTTTCCAAATGGTACGTTTCAGTCAGAGGCACGGCTCTGAGGCTGGGACATCGTTGGCGTGACTTTCGGCCCCCGTCCCACCCACTCACCGCCTTCCTGCAATCTGTCTCGTCACATGCAACACTGATGATGGGATCCAATTTCACCGATTGAAATGTGTGTCTGCACAGGGCCAGGCGTGCAGGTGGCGTGAATATGTATGTTTTTGTATGTTTTCATAAGACAGATGTGCTTGTTTTGGCCGCCACAATGACCAGTGAGAGGTTGAGAGTGTAGTAAATTTCCGGAATCTTTGTCTCACGTTGGAATACATGATGTTATTCAAGGCCCACCGTGGAACACTGGATCATCACAGATGCCCAAATTTGACATTGCTCCACCGACAACGCTCTGGGACACCCCACCCTACCCGCGATGCTCTGGGAGGCTCTCGCCACTTATCAAGCAGGAACGAGCAATTAGGTGTCACCACCCAGCAGACCTTTTTTTTCTCCACCTGCCGGGCACTACCTGAGCCCCAGGGATTCACCTGCTGCCTCCCCAAGGCTCAAAACTCAGCTGGGATATCCGGGACCCCCTTCCCGCAGTTGGACCAGGTGCGCTCAACCCGCAGCGTGACTGTAAAGTCATCCTGGGCAGCCCCCTCACTGCCATTACTTCAAGGACGGTCACAGGCGAATGGCATGCCTGACACGTGTGAGCAGCCCCCGGCCAGTAAGACAAGAAGGTCCAGCCGATCTGCTAAAAAAAAAATCTCCCGCTGCCCCCCCCCCCCCCCCCGCTGTCATTTGCACGGTTAATCCTCTTCTCCTCTGCAGGGAAAAGGCTGAAACTTTAGGTCTTGTAAATTTCATTAAACATATACGGTTTAGTCTGCAAAGCTTATATCAATGTGCTCCAATCACATTACATTCAAAAGCGGTATTATGTTGTCATGGAGACTGCTACATCGTCTTAACTATGGGCACCGTTGTGTTGGTCTTGTTTCTCCAGTGACTTCAAAGGCTTACGTTTTATATGCTGACTCAAATCTTTCCTCTGTGGATGGGTACCATCGAAGGGTGGCTGGAACATCCTGGTGGATCTGAGTCACTAGCCAGCATGCCATCTGCAGGTTACTTTGGGACATTTTCTGCAGGTTCCCCATGTCGAGTGACAGGGTTTGAATGCATGCTGGATGGCTCACCCCAGGTGATTAGAGAGTAAATGGGGGTGTGGGGGTTTTCTCCATTCACCGTTTCTCCATTTGTGTCCTCAAGGCTTATCGTCTGCTAAACGCAAACAGTCCCAACTCCTAATGTATCCTGTTGTGCATAATTTTCCTGATATCTGAGGTTCTTTCATGAGCCATAAGGGTCTTGCGCTGTCTTGCTGAAAGCCCACCTCACGGTGAAGCTGCCGGGAGACGCGTGCGTTCCCGCGGGGACCCGTAGCTCGTTAAACCAGCCTTCGTTCTCCTTCTTTACACGGTGCTGACACCTTTCTTTCGGGACAGGCACACGGATGCGGTCACAGGACCGCCAGGCCGCGGCGGACCCCACCCGCTAGACCGGCAATGCAGGCTTTCCCGCTCCAGATGGGGGGCAGCCATCGGTCTAATTGAATCACAGATTTATGGGGTTAGCAATCAAGTGAGCGTAGTGTTTGCCGCTCATGCTGGGTGCCTTGTAATCGGGACCCCACTGCTCTGAGTTATTCCTCCTATAAGGAGATGGCGTAGAAATGGCTCCGTGGCAAATCCCGGGAGCCGGATTTCAGGGCCGCAGAATCGGCCTGTCACCGGAGCATCGTTCTCAGCATAAACCTGTCACGTTTTTTTTTTTTTTTTTTTCCCATGAGGCTAAAGCTGGTCTTTTCTTCATTATCCACTCGCCCGTGGCGTTCGGAGGGTGATTTATTTCTTGGGTTACCCAGTTGTTTTTGAGGGGTTGCCGCTTCTTTTCTTGCCACTGCTGTTCCAGTCTGGCTGTGGTGACCCCGTGCCAGCAGGGGTCGGGGTCACGGAAAAGGAGAGATGCTGCAAAGCACCGCAAATGAGGAGGCGTTTTTTTCCCCAGTGGCGCCGTCGGTGGCGTCGGCTTTACCGCGGTGCCCTTTTGGACCCCTCTTGCACTCTCGGCAGCAAATGGAAACCAGACGAAAACTCGGACCTAACCGGATCGGTGGGCACATCGGGGCTCGAGTCCCACGGCTTTGTGTTTATTTAGTGGCTTGGGTCCAACCCAAACACAAATGGTCCCAGCAAGGATGTGTGGGTGGAATCACCGAGTCTGGACAGGGTTTAGGTTGGGGGGGCATTTATGTTATATGAGGGGGGTACAAAGAATGAGAGCTGTGATGATTTAGGTGATATACGGTGAAAGCCAAGAGGCGATTTGGGCTTTGGCCCCAGCCTGTGGTTAGTGGCTGGCAGAGGTGTGACTTCATTTCCCGGTTCCTCTCGGACCACTTCCTAAAAGGTCTTTTGGAAACCTGGACTCTAAAGCCCCGGCAGGGTACCTTACGAGGTTTGTGGAGCTGCTCCAGAGAAACCCACATCAGACGTCAGTGTGCCGACAGGAGCAGCGCACAGGCCTGAGCCATTTGATATTTTATTTGCTTAAAAAAAAAAAGTAGGCTGCTGGAAAACAAAGCCAACCAATTAATTGCCTTTCAGGAAACCAAAGATGTGGAGGGCAGGTCATTATCATCTGTGGGGTTTGCCGCTGGCACGTTAAAAGAGGCATGCGCGCCATGGAAACGGCTCTAACTCCAGACGGATCCACACAAGGCCCAACCTGGGATTCCTGCTGCCAGGCGGTGGATCCAGCCCACCAATCATCCGAGTCGCAGCCTTTCCCGTCTCCTGAAAGTCTTTTTAGGGGCTGATTGATGAGGTCCGGAGAAGGGGGGCGGAGCCTGCTATGTGTGTGCGCCGTGTCTTTGGAGAGAGAGATTGGATGGGGAACAAGCTGCTGTTTATCTCTCCAGAACGTCCTGTGAGGACAAACTGGCCTTTGCTTGGCTCCTTCCTTCTTTTTCGGTGGACTCTGCTTATCGTCTTTAGCAGGGAGCTGGACGGCCCGCTCCTGTCTGAAGTGACGTCCTCATATCTCTCTGTTTTCATTCCTCCGCTAGGCTTTTCCTCCCCCCTCCCTCATTGCTTTTTGAGCCATCCCTGCCGCGGTTCAGGGTGGCCGGCCATTTAGGCAAACATTTGTGTTTCACTGCGTCGGCGGTGTCTGGCCAGACTAGGAATGGGGGATTTTCTCCTCTATCCCCCCCACCACCACCAAACATGAAGGGGGGCTCGGGCGGAGCTGCAGGGTCACGTCCCACTCAGATTGATCTCACATGTTGGAATGTGCTCTGCGGTTTGGGCTTCTTCAAGGAGGGGTCGGTTCTGAAGCTCAGGAGGTTTGCATCACGACGCAGGCCAAGATCTACAACGACGCGCTCTCACAGGCCCTTCCAGAGAGTGGCCTCTGCCTCGGTGGCTACGCTAATTGGGCAGCTGTGCATTAATTACCTAAAAGAACACAGATTTCTCACCCGCTTTCTGGAGCAAATCGCTGGGAACGATGCATATGGGCGCAGTTGACAACTCAGGGAGGGGGTGCGCGTGTGTTGTTGTTATTTTTATAGCTGTTTTTGAGCGATGCCGCCTTCCATCAAACGGCCGCCCGATGCTGTGTGCCTCTCCAGCCGTTTGAAGAGGAACAGATCTCTGCCGAGGCCGCCGAGGGCACTGAAATCCCAGGCTTTCCTGGTGAACCCAAAGCGGGCTGTTTCAAAGGACAGCCTCCACCCGGCTTTTTAAAGGCGCCGTCAAATTCTGCCTTTAATGATCTCGTACCACGTTCAGCGTGGTGCCGTTGTTGTTGTTGTTGTTGTTGTTGTTTTTTCCCTGCGGAATGGAAACGTTTTCATGTTTAGCTTCACTTCCAAATTTCCACCCATCGAAGCAAACAACCACAGACCGTAATTAACCGTGGTCAACTAGGTGTGATCTCTGTTGCAAATTTATAAGGTCGTCGTCTTCAAAGTCGAATAAACTCTTGCTGTTTTTTTTTTTTTTTTATGTACTGGAGTGCCACGCTATTGGCTCGGATTTTTTTGGCAAAATTATGAAACATTCTTTAAAGCAGACCTACCTGTTAGAAGAAAGGATTGATAATAATAAATGAATGTGCAGCTTGTAAATTCTACAGTGGGGTAATTGGTTGCTGTCCAATGTGGAAACACAAGCCTTGAACGTCTACTGACGTGCGGTTCATCGGGAGGGTATGCAGAGTTTGCTCTCAGTTCAGCGACTCCATTGCGTCATGCATCCAGCTAACATGAGTTTGAGTCTCGCTGCCGTGATGGTATCCAAACCCCTGAGTGAGGGGCCGTCTGAGCACGTCGTGGAAGTAATGGGGCTACTCCTGTGGCAGTAAGTAAGGGCACAGATCTGCGCGGAAGGCTGACTTGCTACCGAACAGGACGTGGCTAAAGAGAGGTGTCGGTCTGACTACCTGCAGGGGGCGGGGTCTCTGCTGCACCCTTCTGGGTGCTCGGCCAATCATGCCGCGATGTCGACTTCCTGCATACGGATGCCACGGCGATGGCCGGACCGCACATGCCGCCTCGCCTCCACGACCGCCCGTTGCGTGTTCCCCCACCCGGGGGCTGGGAGCACAGTTGGTGGCGGTGCGGAGTGGCCCTGTGAAGACGTGGGCCACGCATGCAGCCGGGTAGAGAAATGCCTGCTGTCTGCGGGGTCCCCAGCGAGACCACCATTTCTCTGACACAAATTAGAGCAGATACTGCAAGCTCGTCAGCAATCCTGGGCCTCTGTCCTGTCTACTGGGACTAATTAGAGCCCTCTTGACTACAGTAAAACCCTAAAAAAGATGCAGCCTACATTGTAAAACATGAGTATCTATTGCTGTTTTAGTGCGTGTTTTTTATCGCTGTTCCCTTTATATCATTGCTTATTGATTAGATAATATTGGCGTCTGATGGGCAGATTACACACTGCCAGTCTCACTAATGTCCTCGGACGCAAATGTGCAGCATTTCCTGATCTGTAGAAATTCATATAAATGCCTCTAATTAAATAGGAAGCGATGTCATGCTCGAGTCACGGGGCTTCGAATCTTGGTAATTTGCAGTTAATCTTAACGTTTTCCTTTGATTCAAGTAGGCATATTATGCAGGGTAATAAATCATATCAGATTTTACATATAGTCCTCCAGAACGTCAGATTAAACGGAGTTTTGCTGAACGTCAGATTAAATGATTAAAGTCCCACAAAACGTCAGGTTATGGAGGCCGACTTCAGGGCATTGAGTGGACTTGGTGTCTCCCTACTTTACTTCTGTCTGACCCAGAGCTGGCTCCTTGCGGTTGCGTTATTGTGCGGGGTGTAAAAACGACGGTGAGTAACATCACAGAGCAGATATTAATTTCTGTGAAAAATGATTCCTGGCTTATCGGCCGGCAGGATCCCATTGCTTTCTTCATGCCTGCTGGCGAAACCGAATCCCTTTTTTGCGGCACGGGCAGACCGGCCCGGATGTGTCAGAACTTCCCTGGCTTGTTCCACTCCATGTGCAGTTATGTATTCTTACGTGGCTTTCATTGTCAAAATAAATGGATGTCACGTAAGTCCGAGATTAATACCATTCCTTAAGACCAAGGCAGGCAATCCAATCAAATTTTCATGCGTTATCATAATGCGTGGAGTCCCATCCTATGCCTGGGTGCCTGGGCCAGGCTGGTAGGAGTGAGAGGGACTCAGCGGTGGTTTTGATCCAGCCGGTGGGGGGCACAAGGGTGGCTGGGAGAACTGTAAAAGCAGGCCACTTCCAGCCATTCGCAAATCCCGATGCGAGGATTTACTTCGTCTTGTTATTGTGCTATAGTCCTCTAAGGAGGTGTAGGATATATTCTGCTGCTCCTTAAGCCGGATGCTTTAGCTATTACTGTTATTTACCTCACCCAGGGGTACAACAACATCATTCCTGGGACCTAGAACCGCGACGTTTGGGTCAGAAGGCTAGCTCCCTAACCGCTACGCCCCTCCTTGGCCGATCTCTGCCGTTGTGCCGATGGTCTCATCTTGTGGCCGCGAAGCACCGGCCCCTCCTTACACTCGCTGATTCATCTTGGACATGGGAGGGCTGTGTCTTGGCAGACACCTCCGTGGCCGTTTTAAAAAGGAATTATTGTTTGACGAAAACCAGCTCCTGGAAGATTCTCTGCCATTCGCCTTTTTGTCTGGGGGGGGGGACAAGGAGGCGGTCGCGGTGCATGAGACTCGTGTGCCTCGTGTTAAAGCTCACGACGAAGCTCATGGTTCGAGAGCTCATCACTGAGCAGTTTAAAGCCGGAAAAGAGAGAACAACACTCGGGCCGAATTTGGACGTTCGCCACGCCTAGCGGTTATTAACGAGGAGTGTTTGTGTTCGGCAAAGCCAGAATGTCACATAAGCCAAATGTCGAGGTGAGATTAGCCGGCTGATAATGAAGGTTGATTAGTACACAGCAGTAATATGTTTATCCGACAGAGTTTCGGTTGTTCGCGGTGAGGCGGCTTCTGGTACCGGCACCTGAGGCTTTCTCACCAGACAGGCCAGGTATGGTCTACCTCACCTTTCATAAAGGCGTGGCCCTGAAAGGATAAGCGTCCGCAGGCCGTTCGCGGGGGTTGTGGTTGATCACTCGCGTTAGCGGGACGTGCAGCGATAGCTCTTGGATTCGAAGCAGTCGTCGAGCGAGGCATTAAAGGCGGCTTCGTCACTCCGACACCGGCTTCGGCATGCCAGAGTAGGAGAGAGCGGAGCTGTTGTGGGACCAGCCTTCGTAGACGTAAGGAGATCACGTGAGGCGGCGAGATAAGTGAGGAGAGTTTGCAGAAGAATGGTTACGGACTCAGAGAGTGGCTAAATTACACCTGCGCGCGCGCGCGCGCACGCCCTGACACACTCAGGTACAGGAGGATCAGAACAAAGAGGACGCTTTGTTTAAAGGCATCTGGGTTCTTAGAGTGATGGAGGGACCACACACACACACGTTCCTAACTTTTTGATGGATTCCTCTTGACTTACATTTAACTGTAATTAATGATCTCTGGGGGGTCGCATGGTGGCTGAGTGGTTAGCACGTCTGCCTCACAGCAAGAAGGCTTGGGGTTCGATTTGTGGCTGGGGCCTTTCTGTGTGGAGTTTGCATGTTCTCCCCATGTTTGTGTGGGCTTCCTCCCGCCATCCAAAGAGGTGTGTTCTAGGCTAATTGGCTGCGTTGCAAATGCAGTGTGCTGCAATGTCCTCATATGATGACCGCTGTGGAAACAGCAGGCACTCAAGGAGAGTGCTTATTGCTCTATATGCCATTCATGGCATGGGAAGGATCTAAGCCTAATGATCTCTGACTTTAAAGCCTGTTAAAAATGATCACAAATGAACATTTCTGCTGTTTAGTTCAACCCTACAAAAGATGGGGCACACACTCGAATACCCTCCTTTGTCATGACAGCAGCTGTTCACTAAGGAGGTGGGAGTGGTTTGACAGAGGGTGATATCAGAAGCCAGCCTTCCTGGCGATGTGTTCATAGCCAGAGGTGAAGTCAGGCTCCATACACACAAACGCACAAGTGGTAGGCAAGGCAGGAACCTCCAAGTTCTCCAGCCATATTTTAGGCATCCTTTCCCAGCACTGTACCAGGACCATCTGGGCTTAAGCCCCGCCTCTTCGGTCCAAGCCTCTCAGTCCATTCAGGAACAGGCAATGAAGCTGCCTCTGTGGAAACAAGCATTAGGATTACACTAAGTTGCTCGTGCTGTAAGGTGTGTGTGGGGGGGGTGGGGGGGCATATTTTCACCATGTCAGGCACAGACAGATTATATCACGCATGTTCATCCAAAGACACTTGGGGCCATACTCAGTCATCAGGGCTAGAGTCAAACCTGAAACCGCCTATTGACACATTGTGCCCTGGCAGGTGGTTTAACAGCATTGTGCCCATATCCAGAAGGTGAGAGGTTCAAATCCCCCAGAGGGGTTGTCACTGTTGGGCACTTGTTTAAGGCCCTCATGCCCAGTTGCTCCAGGGGCATTCTAAGATGGCTGATCCTACTGTACACTCAGAACCATAAAAAAATTAAAAACCGTGATGTGTCTGTTAAACAAAAGCATCTGCTAAATAAGCGAGTTTAAAAAGACATTCTAGCGTTAGCTTTGCTGATTGAGAGCTCAGGTTGGCTGTCTTTTAAAATGGCGCCCAGACAAAGTGGATTCACCAGGGAGACGGGCTCAGGGTTAGTGGGCCGCAGCAGTGCAGCGCTTTATGGCGCACTACCAGTCACCGTGGCGGCTGATTTACAGCCTCGAGAACATTACGAGGCCATGCGTTTCTGCAAACGGCCTCCGTCAGCGAGGCAGGTCCTGACCCTCGCAGGCCGAGAGAGCCGAGGAAGAGCCATCCACATGCATCTTGTTTTAATAACGCTTGAGGGATGTTATTTCACTCAAGTTTACCGATTTACCACGCCGCCCCCAGCTAAGATTTATTCCAGGACACGGGGGTGATTCGCTCCCAGCGGTAGCTTGTGTTTGAGCAACTGGAGACGTGAGGTTAGACTGGTGTTTTCGGCCTGGTGCGGCTGGAGCATGAGTCGCCACGGAAACATAATACGGGCCAGGGCACCCGCTGCCCCCACTTCTCGGCAACAGCCCTTCGGCAAGGTACAGGCCATGCGTGCGAGGGCTCCAAGGCGGGGGAAGGTGCAGGAATGAGGCCCCTGACCAACGGGCGTGGGTTCATGTCCCAAGTGGGTGGTGCTCTTCTGAGGCGTCGTGGGGAAAGAGCCCCCAAATATAGAGGAGCGAGATGTCCTGTACAGATACACACCGCGGTCCTACACAAACATCGATTTTCAAGTTCTTTCCCTTCCTCGCTGTGATAGGCGTTTTGACCCCGCAAAGGAGCGACTTGGAGGATGGCATGCATGCGAGGCGTGCTGTAATTCACGATACGTAACCAGCACTGGTGGATTCCAGGCCAGGAAGTGGCTTCTCTACGTCTCTCCATAACCTTCCTCGCGAGGAGAAAATCTCATCTCACAGCAGAAAGAGCGCTCTGCGTGTGTGACCTGAACCACCAAGGTCCTTTTTAAATAAAATCTGCACTCTCTCTTCATCCTCGGGGTATTGTTATCGAGAGCGAATCGAGAGCACATTCCTATCAGAGGCCCCGCTAGGCGTGAGTGTGCCAGAGTCCTGTCTCAAGATGGCTGAGTGACCTTTTCAGCGCAACGGATACGTCAGCAGAGGCAATCCTGTGTTTTTCCGCGATCTCGGCTCTCACTTTCCTAAAGGCCCTTGGTCGAGGTCTCCCGGTCATAGCGGAGCAGTTCATTTGCATGTTGTTACATCCTTAATAGCAACGGCAAGAAATTTATGTCCTGTCACTGCAGAGCCAAACCGTTGTGTCCTCGCTGGGGGGCAGGGCAAACAGAGGTCACGCTTTCTGTCGTTTCTTGCAGGAGAAATCTTTCCTGGGTGGTTCCCCGGGACCGTGTGCTTTGCTGGGACCGGGGCCTGATGACCCGGCCCGTATCCCTGTACTGCTCTGCCTCTCTGCGCCACTCTGGGTGGGGAGGGGCACTGCTGGGTAGGGAGGATCCATTAACCCTCTGGCGCCGTGACTCCTGGTAACATCTCTTAGCCTTTTAAGGTTGAGTGGGAGAGATCCTTGTCATGTACCTTGGGCTGTGGCCCAAAAGCCCCCCCCCAACATGCTCGCCTCTCCTCGGAACATCAACATTCCTTCTCCATCCTGACCTACGCCCCCCAACCCCTGTTTTCGCTGGGAGAGAAGCGGGGGAGTCTCCTGCTGAAGGTGGTGAGGTAGTCACATGACTTAGTCATCTCCATCTTCTCTGATTTATACGGCTCTTATTTCTCTGAGCTGTTTCTTGTGAGTTACACAGAGTGGCCTGACCATTTGCTCGGAGGACCAGCCCCTTAGCCGCCGCGCCCCTCCCTGGTGACTCGGGAGAGGCCACACAGATGCAGCACCATCGGACTTGCTTTGCCAGGCGCCCCACTCCCAGATGGGCCGTTACTCCTGTGCATGTGTACTCTTGGAAGGAGCCTCCTCGCAGAACCTCTTCTCTCGCACCCGGATCCGACAGGCAACATGTGCTGCACCGCTGATCTTCGTTTGTTTATCTTATTAAAGCCAGAAGGTAGCCCGGCAGATGGGCTGGAGAAAGCTGAGAACACCCATTGGGGTCACGGTCTCAGCCGTGACTGTTAGACCCTTGAGCAGAACCAACTTAACCCCCAGTTTCTCGCCGGCATGAAGGTCCATCTGTGAAAGCGGCCAGTGGTCACATTCATTTTAATTTCTTTGGCTGCTCAGCCGGCTGATTTCGCTGGAGTGGCTTCTCTCTAGGGTATCATGGCCAAGCCACTCTGGGGAATTGTGGCCGTATTGTGTGCTACCTGGCAGCCCACGGAAAGGTGCCGTGACGGCGAATCGAAGGCAGAGTGATGGCAGGGGGTTGGAACTGGCAGGTGAACCCAATGGAAGATTACGTATCTTTGTTGGTGGCTGTCAAACACTGCATGCAGCTGGACCATCTCTGATGTAAACCTGATCTTTCATTGGCGACTGCCTAATGGTCTTCTGGAAAGAGAGAAGTGTGTAATGGAGGTGTCAGGGGACACGGTTTGGAAAGCGCTGGCCAAACCCTAAGCCCAAGAGGACTAGACAGGATGCTAGGTGCTGTTCAAGGAGAAAAATGGAAAGTGGTAGAGGCCTAATATTTTCTCTTTCAGCTGAAGACAGTTTTTGCTTCTCACACTGTGGAAGCTTCCACTGACATCAGATTCCTTGCTGTCATCCAGAATGGCTTCCCTCGTGACGGTGTGTGGCTCCCCCAAACCAAACACTGGCCTAAGTGGTGGTGGTGGTGGTGGTGGTGGGGGGTTGGCGAATGGCTGGATCTCCCATCCCCCATAAATCCTGCCCCTCAGCCGTGGCAGCCGGTGAGACATACGCCCATCAGGTCCTGCAGGATTAGAGAACCCCTCTGCCATAATTCCTCAGTAGCCTGCTCGTAAATCGAGGGTCTCTGCATTTACGTCCCTCTTACATAATAGTAGTCTTGTGTTTGGCTCACCGGGTCATCGTTTCCCATATTCATTTTTAAATTCTCAGTTCATCAGTAGCTGTGCGCCACCGCTTCCTGTAGCTTCCCCCTCCCCCTCCCCCATCACTCTAATTGGCTGCTGTGTAACTGGTGAACAAGGTGAAACGGTGTCTGAGTGTCTGTGGTGGTCAGCCTTACATTGTCTGTCCCAGCAGACTGAACCACCTCTGACACCAGTTCCTCTGCGCGGAGGAACATCATGGTCTGGTGCGTGTACTGGGCACATGTGGCCGCCGGGTCCTTCCTGTCCTGGGGAAGCTTTCTTGGTTGCCTGGTAACGGCACCGTAGTGACCAAAGAATCATTTCCCTGTGCCTTCAGAGGTCTGCATGTTTTTCCTCTGGTCTGCGAGGCTTGGCTCAGGTGAACAGAGTCCATGTTCCGAGCGGATCGGCTTACAGTGCTAGCTCGTTACAGTTAATGAGGGTGACTTTGTATTTATTAATACACACCCTGTTTCTCCTGCTCCCCTATTAAACATTACTGTTACATATTCCCTAGCTCCCCCTAAAACACACCTCTGTAATTTACAGACTTCCCGTGTGCTGAGGTGCGGTACAGTCACGTGGCTGGTACACATGGGTTCCTTCAAACAGACACATGTTGCTAATTTGCTGAAGTCTCTTTCTGAAAGCAGCTCAATCTCAGCTTTGGTTCTTCCTGCTTCCTATTCTACAGACACGGGGCCCCTCGTGGACTCAAACCCTTATCAAACAGCATAGACTCGGGCTGTGGCTCCTTTTCCTCCTCCGTCCAGTAGTGGGGAGGCTTACAAAAAGCCCACTGAGGCCGTGAGCATTGGGTGGGGAGGCTGACAGATGAATTGATAACTCCTCCGCAAGCTGGGGAGCAGCCCCGGATTCCCAAGTCCTCTCTGAAGGGGGTCCAATGGGCGTGTGGCCCCTCTGAACGTAACGGAGGCCCCCCAAGCACAAGTCATTTTTCAGCCCCCGGTGAGGGTCTGGAAGGGGAGCGTGAGCCATACGCCTTTCAGCGGACACGGGGATGGAGCGTCGACCAACCATGGGAGCACAGGAAACCATGAACGGCGTCTGGGAAGATTTCGGGTGTGGTGTGAAGACGTCCGTCTCCTGCACACTGAGGGCTGCGGTTCAAGCCTGCGAGGTGGTGAGGTGCGTCTGCCCTCTGATCAGGCTTTATGCGTGCCTCTCACCGGATTGTGTGGCTGCTCCAACTTCACGTTCGCCACCTGTCGCCTGCCCGTCTCTCAGAGCGACACTAAGCAGGCCTCACCCCCTTGACGGAGTATCCGTCCTGCCGAGGCACGGCAATGCAAAACACGTGCTTCACATTAACAAAATTACAACAGACATCACGCTAAAATAAACAAAATGTACGCAGAACTTGATACACATTATTATTATTATTATTATTATTATCAGTGTTATCATTACGGTCATTACCTGCTTTTCTTCATTCTGTCCGTCTGTCTCTATTTAAGGACGATAAAGTCCCCCCATATCTGCTTTTTTTTTTTTTTTTTTAGGTCCTAGTGGTGTGGTTACAAGGCAGCAGGCTAATGACCATCAGTACATTGTCGTGTTCATCATTTGTTTTTTCATCTTCCTCTTCGGGTTTGGAGTGAAAATTGAGCAGTACTTGGATAAGAAAATGGCTTCCAGTTGAAATTCAATTAGAAATGGCAGTAATAATAACAAGTTTCGCTGCCGTGCACGCTAACGGTAAGTTACTTGTTTGGGGAAGAAGTCGACTTTCTGCTGCACCTGGCTTCTCGATCTCCCTTCAAGGTCCCTTTCCTGGTGGTAATCAAAGGTGCATCTCAGACATCTGACCGAGGGTCAAGCCGCTCTCATGTTGCTGGGCAAGTGTGTTTCTCTAGCCTCATAGCAGCTCCACTGCTGTAATTCCTTTAGTGTCAGAGCAAGGAAACGTGACTCTCCTGCCACTCTCATGGCTAGCTCATCTGCGTTAGCATCGGGACAGGGAAACGTGACTCTCCTGCCACTCTCATGGCTAGCTCATCTGCGTTAGCATCGGGACAGGGAAACGTGACTCTCCTGCCACTCTCATGGCTAGCTCATCTGCGTTAGCATCAGGACAGGGAAACGTGTCTCTCTTGTGACTCTTGTGGCTAGATATTTTTCTTTAGTGTCGACAAAGGAAAACACGGCTCTCCTGAGGCTAGATGATTTAGCTTTGGATTGCCACGGCTGTTACCAGATTGTGATCTTATCTCTCCGAATGGTGACTCCTGCCAATGCAGAGGTTAGCCTTGGCTGCTTTTAGCATCAAAGCAGGGCTTTAGCAGTTGGCAGGAATGCTGCTTAGTTCACTGCATCTTTGCCGACACCGAAATGCCTCTTGGCGGCCATTTTTGACTCAAATACACAGACACACGCCCTCACACATCTGCACAGAGTCCCAGATTTTTACAGCGCAAGTCAGGTGTCTGTCAGGATCTTCCTGTGCCTTTGTTAGAAGGAAGAATAGATTCAGGTGCAGTTCTCTGAGGGCAGCAGCACTCGGACGTGTCTACCTACCTCCTCATTCGGAGCTTGCGTCTTGTTGGTGCTTCTCGTCTCTGTGAGATGAGTCACAAACATAATTAACACATCATTAATGCATGATGGCAGCTCCCGGAACATTCTCAAAGTGCTGCCGAAGTGGGCGGGTGGGGACGCGCAACAAACGGGTCACGCTTTTCGGTTCCCTGGGATTCGCCGCCCTCGTGAGGGAGTGATGCTTCCCGCCATGCGGTGAAAAGCCGCGGTTAGCGTGAGGACGTGTGGCAGCCTTAAGGTGGCCACCATCTCAAGCCGCCAACCGTGCGAGTGTTGCCATGAACCCAGTGTTGCCCCAGAGTCACGGGGTCACATCCCAGAAGAGCTGTTTGTTGCTGTGCTGTTAGATAAGGTACTAAAAATGATCACTAGCTGTAAAATGGGTGAGACTGCACCTTACATCAGCTGTAAATAATAGCTGTGGTGGCTGATGATGTTCCTTGGAAAATTATCTCTTCTGATTGGATTATCAGACTGCGACAGTCGACAGGCAGGACTGACAGCATAGATCTTGAGTTCCTTTAGCTGGGTCTGCCCCAGGTGGTTATTCTGTCACATTTTGTGCTCTTAGTGCCAGGTGTGCCTTTCACTCCAAGGCTGGCTCCTGACGACCGAAAGTCAAGGGGCGAAAAACCGGCGCCCTTGGGGCAGACAGGTGGGAAAGTCATTGTTGCGCCCCTTGGTCTCCCCTCCCTTTGCAGCCCCACACTCGGTGATGATTAGCCACAATCAGTGCATTGATTTGCTGATCAATCAGAGGACTGGCAAGGTGCCCAGAGGACATGTCGGGCCTTGATATCCCTGCACGCAGAGCACATCAGTCTCACCCGGTGGAGATGGAGGAGAACCCTCCGGAGTAATCCCAGTCGCATCCCCCTAATCTGAAATGTAAAATATTTGGCCGCCTTTAAGACAGGCCGTCCGCTCACTCATCCTTCAGGGTGTGAATGGGTACCCAGCACCCCACACCAAACAGCCTGACTGTGACATTAAATGGAAGTGAACAGTTTGGCATGCAGCAGTCAGATTAGAAATATGGTTGTTGGTTGGAATCCCAGTGGGTGCAACTACAGCTGTTCTCCTCTGTACAGTGGGAATTTAGAATGAATATTCTCAGTAATTCTGTAGTACTGCATTAAAGGGTGAACTTAAGCTTAGTAATATTCATTTAAGACATTTTCTAAGGAATCGGATTGCGTCACACTTCAACAAGGCTCCTGTGCAAAACCGGCTGTGCCTCGAAAGTTGTCTTCTTTTCCTTCCCACTGGCCTTGTCCCGGCACCCCGTGACCTCGGGGATGGTGTCTCGTGGAGGGGCCGCATCGTGGAGAGTACCGATGTAACCAACGGAGGCTCAGTCGCAGCCTCTAACAGGCTTTTAATTGGCCGTCTGGATCTCGTGAGTCAGCCGCTCGCATCCTAAAGAGAAATAACAATTACTGCTGTGGCAGATGGCGAGCAGATTGTCATCTTCTCGAGTTTTAACCATGTAAGGCGAGTGCTGAGATTGTTATGGAAGTTTCTGTTTAGATGTGACCAATAATTTCTTCGTTATTTACACGGTGTTTGCGTAGGTCTATAAGCGTCCTGCCGTTGGACAGAGGCTGTCTAATTAGGTTATCTTTGCAGTTTAACCTACACACTGTGCCCCCCCCCCATTTTGCCGTTTCTGTGGGTCACGGCTGCAAATTTCAGCCAGGACCCCACTGGCTTCCCAGCAAAGTCTCGTCACTGTCATCCAGACGCCTTTGCGGATTAAATTAGCGTCGCTCTTGGGATGCAAATTGTTCTGATGGGGTGACGGTCTGCGGTCACATGACACCTGGCATGGAGAGAGGGGATTTGGTCTAAGGGGTCCTGGCCTTTGTCTTCACAAAACCCTCTTGTTCTCCTCCCTGGTCTTTCGTCTCTGCCTCTTCATCGCTTGCGTGGGTCGGGGGTCCGGAGACTACTTGGCTTAATTGCCCCCCGGTGGGTTTCCAGCGGCCTCCAGAAAGGAGGGTCTCACCCCGAGGAAAGGCAGCTGAAAGCTTTTGCTTGGTGCTTGGATGACCCTGTGCTGTCAGGAGCAGCTGGAGAACATATAGAACCCCCCCGGACCACCATCAGCAAAGAGCTAAACGTTCCTTCAACATAAACAGCTCCTCGGCGGAGCCCTTGTGAGCGCTACATTGTGTAAACACGGACGCCATTAGAGATGTGCAGTTTACAGAGAGGCTGGGATAGGCCCTCCCCCAGAGGGTACCGGTGTGACCGAATTTAAAACAAAAACGTTTATTTGAAAATGGTCCAGTCGCCTGACGTGGAGGGGCCCCCAGCATGCAGTACTTTAATTTTTTGCCCCCCTTGTGAGCTCATTACAGAGCTCGAATGGTTCATGTGGAAATGAGGTTCCAGCCACTGGGGGGTGGTCCTATTCGATGGGGGGAGGTGTATGGTGTGGCTCGATGGGGAAAATGGATCGGCGCCATCCGGCTCACTGTTGGAAACGAGGTGCCTCTCTTTCCCGGCTATTCCCCTGGCTGTCCGCTCTGGGCTCATCGTCCCCCAATTATAATCTTGCCGATGCCAAACGGCCTCACGTCTTTGAGGCCGCAGAGGTATTTCTATAAACATTACGTCAGCAGGTCGCCGTAAAAGATGGTGCCGTTAAACGTCCGTGAGAATCGGCAGCCTTTTGCTGGTGTTTGAGGCAAGATTCCACAGATGATGACCGGTGCCCATGAGAGGACTCTGCCGTGAAGTGAATGTGCGGCGATGGGCCGGGGGGTTGAGGGTGAGTGTTGTTCAGCTGCGAACCCCAAGCCGTGTGCTGTGTTTTGGAGATGTTTTCGGTCTTTGGATGGTGTGCCAAATGGTCACAGGAAGCATGGCAAAAGCTTTGTGTGCCGGAATCGGCTGGCGGGCGGAGAATGTGGTGGAGGTGATCTCCTGACACTTCACTTTGCTCGCTGCTGCTTGGGGGCCATCCCGCTTTTTGCCTAATGTGTCCAGTCCCTATGTGCTGGACAACTTCCAGGAGCTTCCCAGCAAGCTCCTCCTGCGATCTTCAGCTGCCTCTGGACTCTCCGGTGGCCCCACCTCCCCGGCCCGTGGCATCAAATGTTACACGCTAGTATGCTAATTTGCAGCGCTTTTAAATGAAGCATGCGGGCGAAGGTACTGTTGGAGAGTGACAAGCACTTCTCATCTCGCAGTTCACACTCTTCCACAAACACCCGAGATTTTGCCAGCGTACGAGACGGCCCCCTATTTTCAGGTAATTAAGTCCTCCTTTGGTATTGCTAATCGCCGGTAATTGACCCCTGCTTGTTGACGCTTAAAATCATTGAGTTAGGAATGTTGGGAAAACACTTTTACGTTGGCAGGCTCCTAGTCAAAGGCGGGCATGTTTTTCATTTCATCGAACCTAAAGCTCGGTCTTTCAGAGCACATGCTTCTCTCCATTTGGAGGGAGTAAATTAATTCCGTTGCTCTTACCCACCTGTGATTTTCAGACTCTGGTGCCGCTGAACGTGGCATTTACAGTCAGAGCTGTGACACCTCCATGTATCTGTGATGTTAGATCTCTTATGGTTAATGGCTGACTCATCACATTTGGAAATACTCCAGTGGGTTATTATTTGTTTAATATTTCGGTGTAGGATTATACTATTTTTACATAAAGAATCTGATTGAAGTTCCACCATATTAAAATCCATTTGTCATGCTAAATCTGTGGTCATTTCCTGAAAGAATCGATGCATGCATTATGCCTAACTGGACATCTCTTGAATAATTTGATTGCTTCATTACTGTTTAAGGCTGAAAGAAGTCTCGCTGTCTACAGATGAAATATTGCATGGAGAACGACATGGCATTGACTCGGTAAGTTTGATTTAGCCAAGCAGCATAGACTTCGTCAGGCCAAATGTTTTTTTTTTTTTTTTTTTTTTTCCTTGCATGTGTTGGATTTCTGCTCGTTCTCCAAGCCAGAAGTCAGGCTTCTCCTCACAGGCGACCGGCGTCAGGCCGCATGCTTGGGGAAACGTGTGAATCTGCGAACGCTGACTGTAAACATGGGCTCACGGGGGCCAGAGATATTCAGAAGAGATTCCACATGTCCGGTGAGACGGAGGCGATATGCCTGGCAGGAAACATCTCACTGAGCTGCCCAAACAAACCTCCGTGGAAGACAGCACTCCGGTATAGATATCCGGCACATTCCGAAACTCAGTGGTCGACCATGTGGTCTTCCACTGTGAGCAGAGTGATGCCATCGATCTGATTCTGTCACCTCCGACCGAGACGACCGATGGACTGGAGCACGATTCGAGTTAGTCAGTTCGTTTAAAATGCTATCGCCATGTTTGTTTGGATTTTGTGATTCAGAAGCGCACTGTGCTTTGCTCTCTGACCAGCAGGTGGCAGTACGGGTGGGGTTGGGGTGCACGCTTGGCTCGAGAATCCACGTGTTTGGCTGCTTAGTGCCCTGCTATGAAGCGGCCTCTCCCTGCTTCTGTCGGCAGTACAGATCAGGTGGTAGCTAGGCGGTACGTAATCAAGCGAGAAGCACGTGCAGTGGATTTCCCGCCATCGCCTGGTGATGATGCAGTGCCGTCACGGTCTCCTTGGCTTCCACGTCGCTGTTTGTTCGGCATGGAAGTGGCTCTCCTGCCCACTGCAACTGAACTTCCTCTGGGGAGTGGTATGGACAGATGGCACATCCAATTAATTAAACATGGAAAAGTGCATAATACACCTGGTAAGTGCTGCATTCTGGGAGACCGTCAAAAATACGACCTGGGGGGGTTATAAACATCCGCCGAGTTTCCACACGGGATAGGCACACCCCTCATTTTGTGTGTATTTTGTGCATAGCCCAGGTTCGACTTGCCAGTCCTGGCCAGAGGCATCATATCACTTCGTGTTTCTGTTTTATTCATTTATTTAGCCCTTTGTTAGTCTGTTTTCCGTTGCCATTTTGCCATCATCCTTCAGAAAGGCCTGAGGCACAGTCGGCAAATTGGTGTTTTGGACTGCATTTAGATCGATTCTCTTTGAATGGCATCAGCAGTGGTGCTGGAAAACCTCTCCGAAGACACACACGCCGTATGTGTCCTTTTGGAATCAGCCGAAAACGATGGCACACGCTGCCCCGTACGTCTGCTGCATTTAAATTTTTATTCATCCGTACCCTTTCAGTCTGGGAGTTTCGGCGTTGCATTGTTTGCTCTCGTTTGTCGCAGACGAAATGGCCTCTAGTCATAGGACATTAAAATCCACACGAGAAACGAGCTCTAGGTGTCTCATGAATGACAGAGGGGAGGGCATGGCGGGCCCTGTGAGCCCCACAAATGTCAACGCTGATATCAACACTTAATCAGCACCGTCCTCTGTTTATCTTTTCGCCTACTGTGCCGTCCTGCCTCCCTCCATCTTGGTATCTATCCCGGGACCTCGACCCACGTGCTTTAATCGGTCGCCAGATCACACCCGTCGCTCCCTCCGTGGTTCCACGGAGCGAGATGGAGGCGATAGTGTCCGCCGTCTGGGTTTGATTTAGGTTGCTGTTGCCGGGAGCCAGAAAACCCATAAAAAGGCCGACTTCACGGTCTAGAAGAGGAAGACAAACTCCGCCAGCCATTTTCCTTTCTAACAGAGTAACAAAGGAAAAAAAATTATCGACATTTTGTAGTGCATCGCTTGGGAAGTGCAGAGACGGTCAAAGCCGCAGATTTAGCCGGAATCCCGATGTGGAACGCGGAGGGTGGGGCCATCTAATCGCTGAAGCTTCTGGAAAGAAATGGCGGATCACCTGTATATATTTATTTGTCGTGATTTTAATCTGGCTGCTCATTGTGAAATTTTTCATGACTCGTGTGCTTTTTTTTCTTTTTAAAAACATGGGTATTTATTGTGTTAATGGACTGTCAGATTTCTCCCGTCGTTCTATTAATCTATCATGAAGGTACTGATTATCTCCCACTATAGATCAGCGTGTTTAAGTCTGAGATTTCATCTGAAAGTGTGTGCAGCCAATTGGAGTTATGGATGTGTGTGTGTTGGGCCTCTCACAGCACATGGCCATGCAGCCTTGTTGGACACGATCATTTGCAGTCCGACCTCCTCCTGAGAGTGTGTGCGTGCTCTGGGATCTATACCGAGGCCGAGCACGCAGGAGTCGAACTCTGAACCCGGGGAAACAGGCCTGTAACCCGACACCTGGCTACCCGGAGGCCCAACCCCCACCTCTTTCCCCGGAGCCCTGGGGTGAGTTAATGTGAAGGTGAGCTTTTGTTACCCTGTGAACCAGCTGCCTCTAGGCTCTGTTTGGGGTTGGGGGGGTAAGAGAGGGAGGTGGGCAGGGAGCATAGGCAGGGGGGAGTTAAGCTGGTGGGGGCGTGTTTGAGAGAGAAGCACTGAGATCCTGAATGGTTAAATGGAGGCAGGGCCCACCTTCCCCGATGTCCCTCCCCTGCTGGGTGTAAACAGAAGATGGCTCAGCCTATCAGACGTGCCTGCCGCTCGGCGCCGTGCGAGGAACCGTGCAAAGGAGAGCGAACCACGGCAGAGTGGCTCCGGCTCGCCAGTGCTCACTTAGCAGGAAGAAATCTGGCTTTACCCCTCGAAGGCTTAAGGCGGCGCTCCCCCCCCAGCTTGACCTTCCAGTCCTGCCCCCCAGGGGGTGTGGGGGACGAAAGCGGCCCCCGCCGGGCGGCGTGCGAAGTCCCTTCGGAGGCTGGCAGCAGCGGCGACTCTGTCTTGGTCCCCCACGGCGCGTCTGCGTGCCCGTGTGTGTGCGTGAGCAGAACTGGGGGCTCTGGGTGTATTATAGCGGGACGGAGGCTCCGTGGGCTCACGGCAGAAGACGCTCCAGTCTCCACTTAACCCTTCGAGGAGCAGCTCTAGGATCCATACCAGGTAACCCTCTTCGTCTTTCTTCGGGATCCGGATACCACTGTCCCATCAACCGAGAAACAAAAAAAAAAAAATGCCATCACGCCAGGCGACTGCATGCAGAGATACCAGCACTGATGCCGACTTCATTCATGTAAACCGTTTGGGATGCCGTTGTCATGGCAAATGAATTGATTCGTAGATGACAGATGGGTTGGTGATAATTGCATGTTGTTAGTTGCATGCATGCATTTAAAAGTAACAAAAAAAAAAAGCAGTCATTGACACATCACAGGAAATTGACGGTCTAGCTCATTTTAGAGGATCGAATGCGCTCCGAAAGTCTCGTTAGAAATTTGTAACCCTGATCTGAATGTGTCCTTAAATGGAATGGATATTCTGGAATGTTTTAGTTGGAATTTTTGCATACATTTCTTAATTTGCAAATATCTTTCATGCCAGAAAAAAAAAAAACTAATTCCAATGTTTATTTAAAGAAGTAACATTTGGCAGCGTAATAATTTTGCAGTTCGATTTCGGGTCGGCGTGTTCACGGCTCTGAGATGTAGGTTAGCGCGTGTGATGGAGGGAGCCTCACAATCACCACTCTCGAACGACTGGAAGTGATTTTGGGCACCAGTGAGTAGGAAGACTGATGATGTTGGTCCATCAGTGTCGTCTTACCTTGGAAATGAATCTTTTTCGAGGTGGAAATATCAAGTCATTGTGTAGTTTGTTAAACGCTTTCCAGAAAAAGTGTTGTTTTTTTTTCCCATATTAGGATAACTTATTGTCAGATTTTAGTGTTTTTTTTTTTTTTTGTCTAAAGGCTGCAGAGTAACAGTAAATAATTTTCTGATCTGAATAAAATAGCATTAAAATTATGTACCTACATTTTATTATTGTTTTATAACACAACTTGAATATATTTTGTATAATAATTTTTATATTTATATGCACATTGACATATATAAATTGAAATATGTGACATTACTGGTATTCTGTCCAGGGTGTAGCCCAGCCTTGAGCCCTGTGCTGCCAGGAACAGGCTTGAGGCCCTCTCATGATCCTTACTGGGATAGGTGGTTACAAGATGGATGGATGGATGTTTCAGTGCAAGGGAAAATTGCACATAAAATTGTACATATTGATACAATAAAAAACTATACAAAACGGGAGACAAAAGCTCGCAGACTGGCATGGCAGTTTGAATAGTCTTTTCGGCATTTATCAAGTTCTCATGTTTACACCGTGAAACAGGTGAGCGTTGTCATAGCAAAGTCGTAGCGGACGTCACGTTGGGGGCACACTGTTTGGACGGACAACCCGGAGCTCTTTAAGCCCCCGCCTGATTTACGATTCCTCCCTTCCTTTTTTATTTAATCTTTTTTTTCTGCTCCCCCTGTGAACCCGCACACATACATCAATTTGGGAGAGGCCGGGGATAATGGCCGGGGACACGTTTGGGGGACCGGGAGAGGCCCACGGAAGCCCCTCGTCTGACGCACGGCAGGCGGGGGGGGTTGTCAGCGGGATATCGCCTAGCAACCGAACCCTGTCGACAGTGACATATGTGCTGTAGGGTGTGTGTGTGTGTGTGTGTGTGTGTGTGTGTGTGTGTGTGTGTGTGTGTGTGTGTGTGTGTGTGTGTGGTGTGTGT